>JAJJWW010018680.1:0-194793 GCA_023531295.1 Papaver armeniacum | reverse complement strand
TGCTATTAGTTAATGTGTTATGGGTAACACTAGGTCATGGGGTTTTATGTTTTACCCCTTGTTTAAAAACCACCATCATCAACCGTAATGAATATTAGGGGTTATTATTGGATGTAAACTTTCAAAGAACCGAAATTTAAAAGTCATATGATTGGAAGCACCCGAGTCGAAAAACAATCGGTTGAGTAATACATGATGGGAATTGCTAGTGGCAGAAGGTATTGTTGGGTTATTACCAATTGACAAACATGTTTGATCATCTCATGATTAGCTAGAGATGGTTATGTTTGTTTTCTATATCGGATGAGACAATTTCATTGCAGTGAACTGGCTGTCAAGTGTAATTTCAGAAGTTCTTCCTGCTTTCACGCATGTGTCCGGTTGTTGGTGATGTACAATTTTCATCGTATGTACAAAACTCCTTGCAGTAGTTACATTGATACATAGACAAGGATTTTGACATTGTTGATAGTTGAGTGCGGTTTCGGTTGTGTGTCCAAGTTGTCGTAATCGTGACATCAACTTGAGATATGTTACGAGTTGTTGAAGTTCTTTGTTTTTCAAGATTATAGCTTGGTCTTGAAGGTACAACAAATACATCCGAGATTTCTGGATTGATCCTTTTCCTTGTTTCCCCGATGAGTTCGAGATAATGCAACTTCTGCAAATGGGTAGAGATGTTCGATATAGGATGGATGCTCAACAAATTCAAACTCATCTTTTAAATCCATGAGAAGTTGAACTAATCTGTGGATCGTTCTCGATATTTTTCCCACACCGGTGCATCGTAGTCCATTTGGGTTCCATTAGTGCCAACTGATTCCATATTGCTGATTATCTCGAGTGGAAATCTTGTATTGTGCCTAAGCCATTTTTGTTTCAAGGATCAAAAATCTTGTTCAAGTTTATAACGTTAAGAAAAATTGATTGAGTGTACCTTTTGGAGAGAAAGTCTCATGCATCTTTGGCAATCTCAAAGATGGTAAGCTGCATGCTGATGGATGTTATCACAGTGTTTCTCTGAGGTATTTTTTACATAACACTTTTTTGTACCATCTACATATTTCCATAATCCTTTACCATTGAGAAAACTCTTCATGGGAAAAGACCAATGGTTGTAGTTGGTTCCATCAAACTTTGTTGTAATAGGTTGAAAATCCTCTCGAGACATGATGAGAGAATATGTATCATTTTAGAAAAGATCAAAGACAAATAGACTTCAACATTCGATAAAGGAATCTAACTATTCGTTGTTTGACGAAGATTCATATATTCAGTGGATTCACCGTAGAAAAGATCAAAGACAGGATGATGGATAGTATCTTGTGTGGTTCCAGATGCCATGACAAAGTAGTCATGGAATCGAGATTCATATATTCAAGGTGTAAGTAGTACAATGGAGCACAACTCACTTTATACACATGGTGACAATATTCTACAAAGGTAAGAAGAATACATAATATGTTTTATGCATGGAAACAAATATATACTAGAGATATATTGTACACTCCAGAAATAAGACGAGAGATATGCAATATACCCGCTCTAGAATGACAACACTATGTCTCTTAACAAAAGACTCAAAGAGGAACAAAACGATAATGAACATGTTTTGGTTCATCACTAGTATTATGTACATTAGTCCTACTAGCTTTGAACTCACTATCTCAATTTTGATGGAAATAACTTATTTTTAGAGGAAGATTTTTTGGGTAGTTGAAGAAACTTTGGCTTGAGTTGTAATTTACTTGCGGGTTTTATATAGGAGGTAATTCATGCTTTCGATATTATGAACTGTTCCGTCTGAACTCTGACCTTTTTTTTTTTTTGATAAACAAAGAACCTTTTCATTAATGGGATTTCAAGGTTACAATTAGTCTAAGATTGAAAATAAGAGAATAAAAAGTAACAAGAACATACCGTAAGAGTACAATACCGAGAAATCCGACAAGAGAAAGAGAAGGATTACCGGAGTAAGACAAATACAAGTATGAATAAGATTCGATTAAATCGGAAGAAGAATGGTTTTTCTCAATTAAATTCCAACCATTTAGTTTGTTTTTCTTCTTTAGAAAGAAATGCTCTCAAAGTAGGAGTGATTTGCTCAAATCTCTTGTAAATAGTGATGAAACTTCCGTCGTCAAAAAGATCACCGATGAAGATTTCTGTCGCGTATAAGTTGATGATGAAGATTCGATGATGAGTTCGTCATGGGAGACAACAAAGATGGAGATTTCCGTTGGAGAGCATCACTATTGATCTTAGAACCTAACCCAATAACCCAAAAATCGCCATTAAAGCGAAGATAATCCTCAAAAGAATAGATAAAACCACCAAAGTGGTGTTAATAAGTAGAAATATAATAAAAACTAAACTAATCTACTAATTAACCTAGAAAGCAAGTAAAAATGAAGAAATATGCTCAGATCTAGTCCAAAATGGACTAGCGAGAGAAGGGTTGTTTTTGATGGATTTGTTGGAGAAGAAGAATGAGTGAAAGAGAGGAGAGAGAAGAAAAAGTGAATAGTAAAATTGTTTATGACTTGCAGGTTTGACATAAGAAAATATTGGGTCTTTGATTATTTTGAATGGCAAAAGTAATAATTTTATTAGAAACTCATAACGAACCGTCCAAAAACCATCTAAAAACCGAGCTCTCCCATTCTCCTGCATAGTGAGGCCCAAAAGTGCCCCCTGCTGATCCTCACACCATGCGGGACCCGCCCTCATAGAGGTGGCTTTTAAGTTGTTTGAGAGCACGGTTCGTATAGAACCACTGTCAACTTTACCTGATGCAAAGAAAATAACCCTCTAACGAAATTCAGTTATTGCTGTGAATTGTGACGAGTTAAATATGCTACTGCATGCATTTAAGCTCCACATATTTTTACGAGTAAAGGTTAGTTGACAGTTGAAATTTAAAAAGGAGAGAATACAAGAGGAAATGTTTTGCTTTAATTTTCCCGGCATGATGGTCCTATATATCTCTGCTCCTGTATCTGTGATTCTGTATATCTTTCGTTGGGAATCTCTTGGGTCTGTGTCGCCAGTCTATATTTGCTTTTGGATACTTGACCGTTGGCTTACAATGTCAGCAAAACTGGTATACTTGACAACATGTGTGCTTTTTGGTTTTTATATTTTCTGGGCACATATTTGGTTTTTGTTCTGCTTCCTTCCAACTTGGACAAAACTTTTTGAAAATGTTACAAAACAAGCATGCAATGCCAGTGCAGACATGGTAAATGGTGGGTCTTCGACATTAAACATCTATCCCAACGGGTTGTCCGATCTTGAAACAGTATGGTCGTAATATGCAGCGACTCTCCACCTTAACAAAGGCGAGCAATAAACGTGGAACACGCGATTGACTATAATCTGCTCTTCTGGTCAGAGTTGACTATTACAACCGAGACTACTCATGTACAAGACTACAACCGGTTGTTCAACAAAAGTAATACAACTGATAAATAACAACATTTTGAAAGCAATCTATGATTTGCTCTAACTTCAAATATAGAGTCGATGATTCTTGTAAGGATATATTGTAGTCTGAAACTGAACCTCTGAAGATATCTCGAGAACTGGAAACTAGGAAAGTAGTGTGTTTTAACAATTAAGTCGGTGTCAGCTTGAAATGAGAAAGACACCATGGTTTATTAATGGGAATATTGGGGATATGCCCCAAAATCGACTCGTCATCTTGGGAATATGCCCTCGATTCCAATTTTGGGAATATGCCCCACCTAGTCAAAATTCCATCCAAAACCGTTAAGTAGTAAATATTCGCACACACTGATCACATATGCTAATTAAAAGACAGATATACTGATATCTTAACACCTTTACAAGGTTCAGAACATATTTAGAAGAAAAATTTCTAAAAATTAGAGAGAAAGTTCGACACATTTATGATAAATAGTCTATTTAACGGTTCCTTGATCTGGAAACGTTATTTGGGGCATATTCCCAAAAAATGAATCCCGGGCATATCCCCAAGATGACAATGATTTCGAAAGATATTCCCCATTTTCCCTTTATTAATTTCAATAATGATGTGCTTATGGCATATTATTCACATTAAAATACAAGAACGAAGCATTTAGTCTATGGAGTAGCATAGCTTTTCAAAGAGATCCAATTGTTGTTGAAACAAACTCAAGTAAACGTCTATACCTTCATCACCACCATATGATGGAAGTAAGTATATCACACCCTCCCAATTATGAAAGGGAGGCATAATAATACACGGTTTCCCAACCCCGAAATCAATATCACCCAATGAAAACCCAAGCCAACAATCAACTTCCAAATTTGGCCACCAAGATGGCACTGACCAATTTTCTTTAGGTATTAAATCTTCCTCCTGTATGTCGTAATTTGCAAAGTCGATATAAGATTTGAAGTAATCATCGTTCACCTTAGCCACTGCATCATGTATTATCTCCGCGGTACTACCCAGTGGTTCATTCAATATATCCTTTGCTTGAGCTTCAGGGTTAGCCCAGAGTACTAAATTACCAAAGAACTCGTCAGGTACGCGTGGTTTCATCCTTCTACGGCCGTTCACCGATATGCGCATTTCAGTTTTCTGAAATTTGGAAAGACCTCGAACCTTTGTAATGGTTTTCCATAAATGAGCAGCTAGGCTTACAAATGTGCTATAAGGTCTTTGCTTGCCATTCACAATACCTGACACTAAAGAAGAAGCATTACTCTTGAGTTTGGCTAGAAACTCGGGGCTGAAATGAACCTTATGTTGAATCACATCATCCCCGGAATACGGAGGTTTGACAAAGTCTTGAATGATATCTCTCTTTGTGATCTCAGCAGTCATATGATGAAACTTGACACAAGAAGGAACACGAGGAGAGAAAATGTTTCGGTCATGTGAAGGACATGGATGGATGTCAATTCCACGGCAAGCTTGACCCCATGCGACCATGAAACGACTCATAAGAACACCATCTGCAACCATGTGGTTCGATGAAAAACTTAAAACTAATGAGCCACAAGTGAATCTAGTGAGCTGAACTAGAGCTAATTCATCAATTCCTTGATAGCTTGGGTTAAAGCTCAATAATGTAGATTTTTAAAGGGCATAGCCTCATCGAGAGTGCAGTTAGTCGATGCTTCAATGAGCCTCATACCTTGATTGCTGAGTAGAATTACACGTCGACCACCATCATCTATACCAAACCTTCCAGCCCATTCTGGATACTCTGATAAAGCTTTCCTGAGACCTTGTTCTAGCAATATGTTTGATGGGTTTGGTGGTCTATAAGCGTACAGTGTACATGAATGCTCGTCTTCTGCTAATCTATCAAAGACGGTAAGAGGAACAAACTCGATAGTACTGAGACTTGATGGTTGAATATAATGATCTTCATCACTCGAATCATCGTAAAATGTTGGTTTAATAAGCTTTGAACTGTCTTGAACAACTTTAATAATGGACATGGCTTATTTTCAGGGGCAAAAATTCTGGGCAGTAGAGGAAATTTAGGTTGGAGTTGTAGTTGGTTGTACCTATCTAGATGTGGTTTTATACGGAGAGTTCATGCTTTTAATATTATGACGCGTGTCTCAACTCTGACTTGCGGATGTAACGTAACATATATTAGGTATGTGATTTATTTTTTGAATGGCCGAAGTACTAATGTAGTTTTATAAGAAACGGCTTTACCAGAAAGAAAAAGAAAAGAGACGACCCAAGGGGCCAAAAGAAAAAGTAAAAGCGCATACCAAACAGCTTTACCTTATGCAAAGAAAAGAACCCTCTTATGAAACAACAACCCATCCAGCGTTAATAAGTCATGTTGACATGAGGAAATTAGGTGAAAGGGAATGCTGTTTTTGATTAAATAATTCCAGCCATGTTGGTCCCCTATATATCTCTTTGCTCCTGTATTTATATATCTTTGTTATTACGTCACAAAATCACTTGGGCCCCTCAAGCCTACCAGTATAAACAAACTAAATGGTCCAAACGGCGTTCTTTCAGGCTTTCAGCTCCTGTCAAAAGCACATGCAGCAGGAAAAAATATTAATCCAACATCGGGGACATTAACATTCAGATATGGTATGGTATGGACACCGTGTGAGGTTCTTGTGCACACAGTGTATCAACTAATTAAGCAACCATATTTCTGGACTTGTTTCCATCAAATTCAAACGTTATTTTTTATCAACGACGCCCTGGGCGCTCGCCTAGGCGCTCTAGGCACGCGAGGCTCCCAAGTAGCGCCTAGGGAAAAAAGGCGCCCAAGACGCCTTTTTTGTTTGGAATTGTTCTTTGGCGCGCCTAGAGCCTCATACAACATGCAATACTTTCATTTTGCAGTAATTTGACACTGCTGAAAGAAACCATCATTAGCCCATTTCATTCTTAATTAAACCCCAATTCATCCAACTTTCACTAAATAAGGTCTGCATGCAGTTGCATTTCTACAACATCTCAAGTGATTCCATTTACTAGCAACGCAAGGGAGATAAGGTGGTTGAAACTAAATTTGATGAATGCAAAAGCTTCGGAAGTTGTGGATATATATCTCTAGTGAATCCATTTTACATGGGAAAAGCAAAAATGGAACGGCAGATATTTCTAGTGATTCATGTTTGTCCAGACATGTGTTATTGATCTATTACTTCTACGAACAAATACGCTTCATTTGAAACTTTTAGAAGAAAAATAAATGTAGTTTATCATATTGATCGTTTTAATACTTGCTGATCTTATTATTGTCCGGCTTCCAGGCAACTACAAGAAAAACCCCTTTTACAACAGACCTATCACAATGTTTCTCCAAATGTTGCAGAGAAGTGAGAGCATTATTGATTCTTGAATGCTATGACTTCCTACCAACAGCATAAAAGTTAATATTGCAACAACTTTTCTCAAACAATGTTGTCAAATTTTCACAACGGTTAAATCGGGATTTTGTTTATTTTGAAGTTTAGAAGATTATTAGGATACAAAATTTTGAGTAAGATTTAGACTCTTAGCAAATGAATTTTTAGAATAAGATGCAACTTTTAATAGCTTTGTTATTTTTCCTGTTATCGTTCCGATGAGGATGATTGATTGTTCAAGCACCTCTCTTTGGACTACAAAACCTAAATGATGTTATCTTTTTTGTCCTAGCATAATTGGCCGAAAAGTCCTCCCCAACTTTTCAAACTTCCTTGATGAATAAGCGAAATGCAAATTAACGGTCAATGGGAATAACCACTACAATGATACCTATTTTAAATGCCAAATGCCACTGCTTTGGTTTTTTCCCATTGTAAGCTAGCAAGTTATTCTATTACGATACCTTGTAAAGAAAATTAATGCACTTTAATGGGATCATAAACCGAGAGAGGGAGGTAGATAACACACTATCTTTTTCCTGAAACAAATACATCCACTTGAGCAATATGGTTCATAGCAAACAAGAAGTTGCAAACTCAAAATCACAAGAAAAATATACAGAGTACATTAGTAGTAGTAGTAATAATTTCAAGTCTTTGTTCTTCACGTTCTTCTTAATCTTAATTAATCTATGCAGAAACATATTTCTTGGAACATATCCAAGTGTTGCTGAAACAAAGTTATGTAGACATCTATGCTGCTTCTTCCATCACCATCAAACGAAGGAAGTAAATATACCACACCCTCCCAAGCTCCAAAAGATGGCATGAAAATGTAAGGCTTCCCGAAACCGAAATCCACCGTGTTGAATTGAAACCCAAGCCAGCTATCGACCTCCAAATTGGGCCACAAAGTTGGAACTTTCCAGTTCTCTTCATCTAATATCAAATCCTCGCTCTGCATGTCATTGTTTGCAAAGTCTATAAAAGATTTGAAGTAATCGGTGTTCAACTTCACTACAGCTTGATGAATTACCTCGGCGGTGTGGCTCAAGGGTTTATCCAAAAGTTCTTTTACACGAGATTGAGGAAATGCTGCAAGAATTAAATTGCCGAAGTACTCATCTGGAACACAAGGTTTCAACCTACTTCGTCCGTTCACGAATATCTTCATTTCGGTTGTCTGAAGATCTTCAAGTCCTCGGACCTTAGCCATGGTTCTCCATAGATGAGTTACCAAGCTCTCAAAGGTGGAATAAGGCCTACGTTTTCCATTAACGATATCTGGAACTGAAGAGTTAGCCTTACTCTTAAGCTTGGCAATAAATTCGGGTGTAAAATGTGCTTTATGATGAACCACATCATCTGCCGAGAAAGGAAGTAGTTGATCCATCAGCTCATTATGATTGATCACTTTCTTTGCAAACTCAAAGTTTTTGTGGTCGTAAGCGACTATAGGAGGATCTCGTGGAACAAATATGTTCCGGTTGTACAAAGGGCGTGGAGGAATCTTTAAACCTCGACAAGCTTGGCTCCATGCAACAACGAACTGACTTGCAGATGCTCCATCAGCCACCGTATGGCTGCTGGAAAAGAATATAACTAGTGAATCACAAGTGAATCTAGTAAGCTGAACAAGAGCCAATTCATCTGGTCCTCTTTCATTTGGGTTGAAACTCGACAAGGTAGCTGGCTTGAATGGAATAACCTCATCCAGAGTGCAATCAGCGGTTGCTTCAATGAATCTCATACCTTTGTCATTTAGTAGTATCACACGTTCAGCACAGTTATCCTTTGTAGAAAACCTGCCAGCCATTTCTGGGTATTCGGTTAAAGCCTTACGGAGACCTTGCTCTAATAACGTATTTGATGGGTTCGGTGGTTTGTACACATATATGATCGCTTCATGATCATCTTCATCTTCTACTATCTTGTCAAAGACAGAGAGAGGAACAAACTCAGGAACAGGTTGTGGTTCATCACAATTGTACATTGCTCCTACTAGCTTTGAGCTCATTTGCTTAATTTTGAAGGACATGGTTATTTCTTGATCTTTTTAGGTACAAATTCTGGGCAGTAGAGTAGAAGAATGGTTGTACTTGGCTAGAAGTGGGTTCATGCTTTGGACTAATATAATATGCATGACGTCCGAACTCTGACTTGAGGAATGTCAAAAGAGCTTGCTGTAAGTTAGTATGTGTCATCATGCATGAACCATGCATGCCTTAGGCAAAGCCACAGAAGCTACGACGTGTCGGGGGTATGCGAATAGTTATCCTTGGTGGTGATGTGCATCGACTCATATATTCCTAGTTTCATACTATATGTAGAACCCATTTTGGGTTTCTTTTAATTACTCTCTTTTTGTCCAAGTAATTAATAAATGAAAGATATATTTTTCTTGTTTTTTTTTATACATCTACAGCCAGTTTAGAGAAACTAGCCACTTTGGTCCACCATTCATACTGCAAACAGTTATTCCTGATCCCTGTACGTACGTTTATCTAAAACGTCAGCTGGTTGATTATAAACACGAGTTTGCAGTATTCCTGATCCTTGCATGTACGCTTAGCTAAAGCGTCAGCTGGTTGATTATAAACACGAGGGCCGGGTCAGGGGGTATATAAACAAGACACATTGCTGCAATGTTGTACAAGGGTTCTACTTTGCCATGGTGGTAACTCCAAAGGACCGGAGATGGAAGCAAACAGAGATCTACGTACCCTTATAAATAACATGCTGGTATTTAAGCTGATGAAGCTACTGAAGAGCTGCAAGTAAACCCTTGGATTCAATCTGAGTAGCATTACTTGCATAAGTAAAAGAAGCATTAGCTTGCATTGAAAAGTCCATCAGCATTACAAACCAGCATAGCTTATCCTGCAAAAGAAGTAGATTTAAGAAAAGATGCATCAACATTCACTTTAATAGTATTCCATGGAGGGGGCTGCCAATGAGTAGGAATGTAGGATGAACAATTAAACGGAGGTTTCTAGGCACATAAATATTAGATGGATGCAAATGATTCTAAGATGCATAATAGAGTGAACGATAGTGTTCAAATTAGGAGGAATAGATACAAAATGCATCTGACATCCACATAGTATTATGTATGATATGATGAATTCTAGATGGTTTAAAATTGAACCCCAAAGGTGCATTAACATTATTCCAATAAGTGATCCAGTGGTAGAAGGAAGTGTATTGTTGCTGATGACAAATCATCTAATGAAAGATGTATCTAGATTAGCAATACACGGATGATACTAGGATGGGTCGAGAAACTTGCAGAAGAGCTATAAAAAGAAAAGATGCGACCCATGGGGCCAAAAGAAATTGCTTAGTACGAGCACAAAACAGACAGGCCTAATGCAAAGAAAAACAACCCATGTAGGGAAATTAATGCATGCAGCATGCCTATAACATATTCCTTTCTTTCTAGAATATATTTTGACTGTTAGCCAACGGTGTTCTAGAAGTTCTTCCACCCAAAAAAAGTTTTCTAGAAATTCAGTTAATTAGTTGAGTTTCTTCATCATTTTTTTAAGCAACAAACAAGTGAATACAAGAGGAGATGTCTTTGATTAATTAAAGAACCACGATTTGCTTTTCCATCCATGCATGTTGGTCCTACCCATATATTATAGCCTTTCCACACGGACAAAACTTTTCAAAAATTTAAAAAAAAAAAAAAAAAAAAAAAAAAGCGCGGAATTCACTGCCGACATGGAAAAAGGTTGGTCTCAGATGTAACATTTACCCAATCGTGTTGTCCAATTCTGAGTATGTAAGGCCTCAATATGCAGCAAGTCGCTATGTCAGTGCAGTGGCCATAAATAAACGTGGAAGACGTTGTTCAAAACTTTTCGTTTGATCGACCAGAATATGCTCTTCTCCTCCAAGCCTCCGTTCCTAAATATTATGTTGGTTTTTATAAATAGTAGATGTTTCAAAAAAAAAATACGTTGGTTTCCTAATTAGGAAACTCAAATGTTACTTTAGTTTTCAGTTTTCTGGGACCACTTTTCTCGTAACTTCTTTTAATGACAAGTGTCAGGAAGACCATTTCACTGTACTTCTTTTGTTCACAAGTATCATGGGGACCATTTCACTTCACTTATTTTTTTGACAAGTGTCATGAGGATCACTTTCAATGATTAGTTCTCTTAATTTCCTTAATTTTTTCTAAAAATAAAACCAGCCTATTAGTTAGGAACAGAGGGAGTAGTTGGCTTCATCCATACCGATACGGTTGATTCTATCACTTCCTTCTCCGTGGACCAACAGGGGGGCCATTTATTTATAAGAAATTTGAACAATGATTTTTTGTCACCTATTGGGGATGATTTGGGTGATGGACTTGGGGTTGAGAAGCATTTTCTTTGATTATTACACCCGAGACTACCGACATCTACAAGACTTGAGACTGCAAGTAGCTAGACTATTAGTTGAGTTCAGAATAAAAACATTTTCTTTTATCTTGTAGCTGTATATTCATGTTAGTCCAGTATATATGATCAAATACGCTTTATTGATCTAGTATATATATGATCAAATACGCTTTATATTCAAGTATGTGTTATTGATTATGTTGGAAAACAATTATTAAAAAAGGATTTTTAAGGTTTTAATAAAATTATAATTTATTGTTTTCTTTTGTGAATGAAAAATTATTAGTCCCACATCGTGGAGTTTCCACTTTTTAGTTGTTTTAAGAGACTATATAAGCTTTTTAGTCCCACATCGGGGAGTTCTTCTTCTTAAGTTGTTTTGTTCCATTATATAAACAAATTCACTACTTTTGTAAAAATCTATAAGAAAGGGATTGTTCTATATTTTAGAGTGACCCCTAAAGGAAAATATTTTACAGTGTTTCTTACGCGTTCGCGATTTTCCTTAACGGTTTTTTCGGAGTTGCCAAGCTCAAGTTGAGCATCTACTACATATGCTAGTAGTAGGTGTAGTAGGGTGTTTTATCCTGAGATATCCGTCCCGTGAGGGCTATAGCATCACTCTTGAGTGTAGCCTAGGCGCTAATGTCTTAAGGCGAGCGTGTTGAACACGTGACTCACTCTTTTTCCAAAGTTTTACCTTGTTGCTGTTGCGGAGATTTGGGGAGCTCGTGCTTCATCAAATCGATCACTTCCACTATAAAGGAGCTAAGTATCAATAACTTTTGCTTATTTGATTTTTTCCTTGTTTTTGATTATTGCACCCAACAATCTTAAGACATTAAAATTTGTAATAATCAAGAATGGTTGATTGGTTTGTGAATCATGGATGTTAATTATGGAGTGAAAAAACAGAAAACGAATTTTTTGTCAGCTGTAGAGTTTCGAATTTATCTCTCAACCTAGAAGGAATTTCGATGAACCCTTTTGGCACAACGTAGTGGACATCCTGATAGTTACCCACGTAAAATTTCAGAATTTTTGGAGTTGTAAAAGTATTTTTTTGATATTTTACAAAACAGAGAAATGTTTTTGAAAAATTCTGACGGGCAGAAATGTTTTGTTAACTAAAGTAGTTTTTATGGGGTAACCATGAGTTTTTTGAAATGGTGATTCAAACGAAGTTTGTATATCTAGATGTTATCTTCAAAACTCATATTTAATTTTCCGATTCGGAACTAAGGTTTGTGAGATGTGGTGTATTAGGTGATTGGGAAATTACCGTGTCCGTGGTCAGAGTATAAACGAGGATTGTGACATGAAATTGAGAAGGAACATGGCTACCAGGCGCATGTGGATGAACACAAGTCTTCCAAAGCTGACAAAGGCGATAACATCAAACACAAATCTAAGCGTAGTCTTCATAAGAAAGGTATGTTTCGTAAAACTGAATCCGGCATTACTTTAATTAAGGATGATTGTTATGTTTGTAAAATCCTAGCCATAGGGCAGTAAATTGTAGGAAACATAAAAACCTTAATTAGTAGATAGTTAATGCTAATTTAGTTGAAACAAACTAGTACGAGTTCGGTGGCATGACGTCGGAAGTTATTTTAATAACCAATGTGAGAGACCAAAGAGGGTGGACTTTGGAGCCACCAAGCATGTTTGTTGAAACAGAGACTGTTCACCTCCTATCGTAGGATAGGAGATGTCGAGAAACTCTATATGAGTAACTCACCCGGCGACCGTAGGTTGCATAAAAGGGAAAAGTCGAAATGTAAGCTCATATCTGTAATATTCTCACATGAATGAAGTTTTCATGTTCCGGGCATATGCAAGAATCTTGTATCTTGTATCTTGTTGTAGATGGTAAAAGACTTAAGATATTAATTGAATATGGAAAACTTGTCGTACCTAAGGGCATGTGATTTTTAAGGAAACGTTATAAGACTTAAGGTCAATATAAGCTTAATGAAAAAATCGATGAAGTAGTTGATTCTTGTGTTTTCTTTTGTGTGATTGAATGTTTTGCATGGTAGACATGGAACCGTAAACTTATATAAGTCAATGCATAAACCGGGAAGCGTAGGTCTGCATACCCAAATTTAGTTTGGATATTGAACACAAAAGTTAAATATTCGTAGAATCAAAATATGCTATAAAACCTTTTAGCAAAATTGCTCAGAGTAATTCTAAGCCCTTAGAATTAATTCAGTTAGACCTAGTTGACATGAAATCAACCCAAACTAAGGTGGTAAAATGTGTTTTTATAATTTCATAGATGATTGTACGAGGTACTATCTTGTATACTTACTTAGGGGTAAGGATGATGCCTTAGAAGCCTTAAGAGTATAAACTTGAAATTGAAAGCAAAGTATATGTTACCACTAAAAGGGTTAGGTCTCGAACATGATGGCAAGTATGAAATTCATATAAGAGAACTTTACTCGTTAGATGGCATTATTGATGAGATCACACCTCCTTATTTACCGTAGTCTAATGGTATAGTTGATCGTAAGAACAGAACCATTAAGGAGATGATTTATGCCATATTGATTAAAGGATTAACCGCCAACTTGTGGGGGGAGGTCGTCCTCTGATTTTGTTATATCCTGAATAGAGTAACCTTTAAAGGATTAGATAAAACTCCATATTTTATGAAAGATAGACAACCTTCTTATGCATACGTCAAAGTGTGGGGGTGTTTAGATAAGATATCCCGAGTATTCTACCGCATATAGTTTTTGGTTGTGAGTTCTATTTTTCCGACTTTGGTGTGCATACTATTATGGAATCTTGGGATGCCGAAGTTCTTTGAACATGTTTATTCTTAATCATGTACCTCATTAGAGATGTGATGTTGATCCCCTAGATTTATTCTCAAATAGTCAGAACTTATCTTTAAGGAAGATGAATTAGAGTTGATCCTAGGAGAAGTAAAAGATTATAACTGAGACTTCTTATAGACCTGACTTAATAAGCCTAGCTTAATCGACCTCCGCACTCGTAAAGAAGCCATAACATCTATTGAAACCCCATTCTCGGTAAGAAGTTTCATTTAGTGAAATGGACTCGAAATCCGCCGAAACCAGACTTGGGAGCTTGCTAGTTTACCTCTAGGGAGTAAGACCATGGGATGTAAATGAGTCGAAACGTTAGATATATAGAACGTGAAAAAAATTAGGCTAAGTTGGTAGCTAAAGGCTATAAACTAAAAGAAGGTGTAAATTTCCTTGATTCTTATTCACTTGTGACGAGAATTACTGCTGAGATGCTAATTGATATTGTTATTGCCATAAAAAACTTGGAGATACATCGGATGGATGTTAAGACAGCTTTTCCTAAACCGTGAATTAGATAAAGAAATTTACATAGACCAACCCGAGGACTTTGTAGTGAAAGGTTATGAAGACAAAGTTTGTAAGTTGAACAAATCTTTGTATGGTTTTCAAATAAGCACGTAAAACAAGTGACATGAAAATTTGATCATGAGATAATGTGTAGTGGATTTAAGTTAATGAATCGACAAGTATATTTATAAGTAACTTGTTAAGGCTGCCTGTGTGATTGTATGCTTGTATGTTGATGATATGTTTATTCTTGATACAAACATAGATGTGATTAATTCCACTAAAACCATGCACTGAATGAGAACGTTGACTTGAAAGACTAAGGCTTTTTGATGTAATCTTAGGGATGAGGATTAAAAGATAATTAAACATTTATAGTCTTAGTCATTCTCATTATGTTAAATTTGTGCTTAAGAGATACAATCATTCTCGATTGTAAGCCTCGTTTGTACTTCATACGATTCTTCTTGTAGACTCAAGAAAAATAAGGAAAATGGAGTATCTTAACTTGAATACTCAAGAGTTATAGGATGTCTGATGAATTTAATGAACTGTAAGAGTCCAGACATTGCCTATATTATGAGTAAGTTAAGTAGATATACTTGTAGTCCAGAGCAAGAGCATTAAGATGCACTTAGTAGAGTATTATGGTACCTAAAATACTCTATTACCTTTTATTTGATTTATGAAAGGTATCTTGTTGTCCTTGAGGGACTTTATGATGCAAACTGGATAGTTGACTCGTAGGAGTCTAAGTCTACGAGTGGATATGGTTTCACTCTAGCATGAGGGTTTGTTTTTGGAAGATTTCAAAACAAACATATATTGCTCAATTCATTATGGAATCTAAGAGTATTGTGTTAGATAAAGCACGAGAGGGGGCCGAGTGCCTAAGATGTTTTTTAGAAGACATTCCTCTCTGGCATAGGCCTGTGCCAGCTATATCTATACATTGTGTTAGCCAAGATATAATAGCTAAAAATAACTAATCTCAATCGGCGTTATTTCCATTGATTGGATAAAGTCCGAGGAGAATATCGCGCAACCTTTGACGAAAGGTTTATCCAAAGAGATAGTTAGAAATGCATCGAGGGGGATGGGGCTTATGCTCATAAATTAAACTTGCCATGAAGGATACTCAACCTTGCTGACTGGAGATCCCATGATCAAGGTTTCGAATGAGACAACTAATTTGTGGTGGGTAAAGGTAAACACTATCAGAGAATTTTATTTTCTCTGTCCCTTCCCTATGGTGTAGACGTGATAGTGTGACTGCATGTGAAGGATGACTTTTAAGAAGTCTTAATGAGTTCTATAGTTTCAATTTAAGATTGAAGTGGGGTGTAGCAGTAACACTCTTTATGGAAACTCACCTATCTGAATGAGGAAGTGGGGCCGCTTCCTATGAGAATATGAGCTTTGATTCTCTAGAGCATTCCCGAGAAACGAGGATATGTCCAGGGCCAAATTGGACAAAAACGGCACGAGCTTGGCAGCACCCTTGGAGATATCATCCGTGGTTGTTATCGCAATTACATCAAACACTAGCAGTTCAAGACATAGTTCACTTGTCTCTAGCAAGTAATTCGGTAATATCTCACTAAGCAAAGGTTCAAGACCTCATGGACACCTCTTTGCCTAAAATGGTATTTCCCGCGCTTTTATGTGATTTTCGTTTTGATGGTTTTGGTATTATGAGCTTAGGACCTAAGGGTCACTAAGGGTTCACTAGTTCATGCTTTTTCACTTTGGTGAAAGGAACCTTTAGTCTCACTTGTGAGGAACTAAAGATGAAAGCTCTCTATACTATATGATTTTGCAATCCATAGTATGACCACAGGGTCAACACACCTTGTTGTGTGAGGGAGAGGATGTAGAAATGACTAGTATGATTTCAATACTTGCACGATCCGTCTATCCTGTTCGGTCGTTTGGGTCGTGAGATTGGGATGTTGATTTACCAAGATCTATTTGTGTTTTCGTGTTTTATTTAGTTTTCATTCATGTGGGGGATTGTTGGAAAACAATTATTAAAAAAGGATTTTTAAGGTTTTAATAAAATTATAATTTATTGTTTTCTTTTGTGAATGAAAAATTATTAATCCCACATCGTGGAGTTTCCACTTTTAGTTGTTTTAAGAGACTATATAAGCTTTTTAGTCCCACATCTAGGAGTTCTTCTTCTTAAGTTGTTTTGTTCCATTATATAAACAAATTCACTACTTTTGTAAAAATCTATGAGAAAGGGATTGTTCTATATTTTAGAGTGACCCCTAAAGGAAAATATTTTACAGTGTTTCTTAAGCGTTCGCGATTTTCCTTAACGGTTTTTTCGGAGTTGCCAAGCTCAAGTTGAGCATCTACTACATATGCTAGTAGTAGGTGTAGTAGGGTGTTTTATCCTGGAGATATCCGTCCGGTGAGGGCTATAGCATCACGCTTGAGTGTAGCCGGGCGCTAATGTCTTAAGAGCAGCGTGTTGAACACGTGACTCACTTCTTTGTTTTTCCAAAGTTTTACCTTGTTGTTTATTGCGGAGATTTGGGGAGCTCGTCTGTTTCATCAAATCGATCACTTCCACTATAAAGGAGCTAAGTATCAATAACTTTTGCTTATTTGATTTTTTCCTTGTTTTTGATTATTGCACCCAACAGATTATGCCCGCGGAATGTGTCAAAAAAAAAAAAAAAAAAAAAAAAAAAAACACGCTTTATTTGAAAATTTGGCAGAAAAACATTCAAGCTACAACATCTTTCAATATTTGAAACTGGTTCTTCTTGGCGAATCTCAAGCTGCCTGGCATTACATTTTTCCGCAATTTATCACTAATTTACGAGCCAAAGGATTTTAGTCCAATGACTGATTTTTTTTTTTTTTATGCCAGGACAATCTCTAATTAACCCAAGAAGCACTACGAATTTAGTTTATCTTATTGATTGTTTTAATACTTCTGTACTGTCATTGGCTTGGGTATTGATTGAATGGCGGACCATATGGACATAACTCTATCTCATATTATCAGGCGGAAGAAAGATAAAAGAAAACTAAATAATAGAATTGAAGAACCGTGCAGGTATCTTTTGCGCATTACATATGGCTCTAAAAGATGGTTCCATATAGAACGTGTCAAAGTGTCCTTAACTCGTCATATTGATAAGAGGATATATCAACAAGACCAATGTTACATATTCCAAAATAATCTGGTTGCTCAGCTATGTTTCTAGAAACTCAAATTTGAATTGCAGAAAAAGAATCCTCGTGCAAACAGACAAGATAACCACTAGAATTTTTATTGGAATATCAAACTAGTTAAACAAAGTTCTTAGCAATAGCAAAAAGTTAGGACTTCAAAATTGAAGAACAGAGGA
Source organism: Papaver armeniacum (assembly GCA_023531295.1). NCBI lineage: Eukaryota > Viridiplantae > Streptophyta > Magnoliopsida > Ranunculales > Papaveraceae > Papaver > Papaver armeniacum. The sequence continues at coordinate 176,829 of JAJJWW010018680.1, read as the reverse complement.
AGACGTGAAATCAATTTCACACTGTCTTGCACCGCAAACTTCCAAGTTTTGCACATATTGCAAGATTTAATTAATCCAAAGAGACTCAAACACGAACTACAATAAATCTTCGGGCTTATTATATGGGCTAACTTGTATACCCGTATATATGTTAAGGTTTATTAAAAAATTATTTTATTTCCTTAAATTGTGTTTTCTTGTCTTTTTCTACTAGAAATCGGTTTTTTTTGAACTAAAAACAACAAATTTTGTTCCCAATGCAAAGAATTGTTGTTTTCAATGCAATATAGCAAACAAATCTTGTTTCCAATGCAAGAATTTGTTGTTTTAGTGAACTTTAACATGTATACGGATATGCAAGTTAACAAGACCCTTATATATGATCATTCTCCAAGTTTCCAAAAAATATTCATAAGAACTACACATCACATCAAGTTTTTTGCGCTTGAAAAGCTCAAGAGCAAAGCTGCTACAAGTATTTTTTTTTTTTTTTTTCGAAGAAAATGTTATATTAAAAAAAAAACATTACATAAGCAAAGGGAGTTACACATTCATGAGGGTCTCCCAATTACTCCAAATAAGACTAGGAGTTACATACTTAAACGTATCTGATTCACAAGACCAAACAACTACAAGTTGTTTAACAAGGTCAATAATCTCGCCGCTTCCTTTTTCTAGCAGTTCCAAAACTCTTCCATTTCGTTCCTTCCACAATCTCCAACAAATTGCATAGTGAGTAATCCGCCAAACTGAACTACCTCTCCCCCGCAAAACATTTGTCGTCCAAGCTTCAAACAAATCAAAAAGTGTTCCCGGAATTGGCCAAGAAATCCGAAAAGCTTTAATGAAGTAGTTCCATACCTCAAAAGAATAAGAACAATGCAAAAACATATGATCCGTTGTTTCTCTTTCGGTATTACAGAAAACACACAAATCACTTTCTATATCCACTCCTCTATGCCTTAACATGTCTCTAGTTGGAAGAGAATTATGAAAGGAAGCCCAAATTATAAAACTGACCATAGGGATATTGCTTTTCCAAAGGTGCTTCGCGAAAATGCAAGAATCATATTGTCCAAACTAGAGTTTCGTAACACTTAGCCGTAGTAAAATTCTCCATAATAGACATCTCATCTTCATTTTCCACAAGGCTAGGAATACGAACATCACGCTAAAGTAAATCCCATTCAAGCAATTAGCATTCAAAGCTCTCTTGAAAACGCATTGCCAACCATTACTTCCAATCATCTCGTACGCTTGCGTCTTTAACTTTCACTACCTTAAACACCTCCGGAAAAATATCTTGCAAGCAACCTCCATCAAGCCATTTGTCCTTCCAAAATCTAATACCGTTACCATCTTTAACTCAGAACCTAACCATACTTTGAATCATAGGTACCATGTTCACCACATTCTTCCACAAACTCCTGCATTGAGAAGTAGAATCAACATCGGGCATAAGCAATCTCATGTTTCGCTTAAACTTCTCTTGCACTATCTTCTTCCAAAGACTGTTATTACTTTTCGAGTACCTCCATATCCACTTAACCAACAAAGCCCGATTGACAGTCCTCAAATTCCTCACTCCCAAACCGCCGTTAGCCTTAGGCATACAAATCTTTGTCCAACCAACCCAAACTAACTTCCTTCGTCCTTCCGTAGCTCCCCATAAGAAGTTACGCATGATTTTAACCATTCGTTTTTCCACACTAACCGCAGATGAAAAAGAGACAAATAATATATTGGTAAACTAGCAAGACAACTCGAATAAGAACGAGTCTACTGCTCTATTCAATTTCTTCTTCTTCTTCCATGTTGCCAATTTTTGCTCCATTCTAACCAAAACATACTCCCATACTGAGGTGCTACGCCAATGTGCTCCAATTGGCATACCAAGATAAGTAAAAGGAAGTTTCTCAGCCTTGTCAAGCTGCTACAAGTATTGTCATCGTCTACAATAACTTGTCAAGCTTGTTACACCCATTACCCAAAGCGTGCAACCCTAGATCACATAACTTTCTGCATCCAGACACGTGAAGGATTTTCAAATTTTTGCAATGCTGACCGATAGCTTCCCATCCCCCACGCCCTACCTTCTTACAATTCGATAGGTTCAAACGCTCTAATGAAGAGCAACCTTTTGAAATCGTCATAACTGATTCAGTATTAACCCATCCTTTTCCAAAAGGGTACATTATTTATATGTCCCTACTTTTGACACCCAATAAATATGTCCTTATACAACAATAAATATGTCCCTATTTTTTTATAACCTTATCTATTTAATATTATATTACCTTAATACCCTCACCCATATAATATTTTTCTTTATTTCAAAATACAACAAATTTCTTTCTCTACCACTTCACCACCTCCACTAGCACCACCACCACCAACATTCAACTACCATTCCACCACCACCGTTCAACAACCACCACCTACCAACCGCCACCACCACCAATATTCCACCACCACTCCTTCACCACCACAATTACACCACCAATAGTCCTCCTCCACCACTAGTCCGTCGTCGTCGCCGCCACCACCACCACCACCGCCGCCGCCACCACCACTGGTTTAGATATTTTTGGATCAACAACAGTAGTTATCCAAATAAAAATAGAACCAACAAGTAGAAGTTGATCCATTTGGGGATCAACAAGCGGTAGTTGATCCAAAAAAAAAGGATCAACAGTAGAAGTTGATCCATATAAATGGAGTGAACTTGGCGTGAGTCGAACACGCATCATCTGACATGGAGTCAGTCATGCTACCATTGCACCACAAGTTCAACATCGGAAGAAATTTACATGATTTAAACTACAAGCATGATTTAAAATACAAGCACGATTATACTTATCCAAGGAAATATTGTCAACAATAGGAGTTGAAAGGATCAACAACAGTAGTTGATCCAATAAAAAATTGGGTCAACAACAAGAGTTGATCCAATGAATGGATCAACAACCGTAGTTAATCCCATAAAAAATTGGGTCAACAACAAGAGTTGATCCAATGAATGGATCAACAACCGTAGTTGATCCCATAAAAATTGGGTCAACGACAACAATTGATCCCATAAAAACATATAAACAACAACTACTTGTTTTTATGGGATATCTCGATTGATTAGAAGAGATTATGTCCAAAGATTCATCCTTTGCTCCAACCTAATTTCTTTCTTCGGTGATATCTGATTGTTATTTAATAATTCTATAGTGTGTCACTAGTGGTACATATCACCAAGATAAGTATATCTAAATGAGTAAAGCATTAAATTACTCTATAGGATGTCGCAGATTTCTAAGGAACATTTCGAGTAATATTAGCAGGATACAATATATGAATGAGTGACAACACAACATCATAAAACATTGAATTCAGTTAGTTAACTTACAACGTGAGAAGTTGCACGTATCTCGATAGAAGCTTCCACTTCAACGAAATGTTTTCCATTTCCTCTGAAGCATGTCGACGAAGACCCAATGTTCATAAAGAAAGTAAGAAATTAAATTACAACCGCATCAAAATGTCCTAGAACTCAATCAACTTTATTGTGATACAATTTAGATTTGACGCTAGTAATTTATACACAAGACATGTCTAAATATGATAAATCTAAAACACTAAGCATGAATTATTTGTGAATCAGGTATTACTTTCACTGAACTATTGTGAACAAATCAACGCAAGTACACAGTAGAGACTTGAAAACTATGGCAATATGACGTAAGAGAAAACCTCGCCAAGCAGTAAAAAATACTAATAAGAATATGAAACCAACACAATTTACACCACCCGCCGCCACTGCCACCACCCTCACTACCACAACAAAGGCTACCACCATCACCTCCATTGCAACAAACACCCACACCACCACCACATCAACAACAGGAAACCAACACCAGTGTATCACAACATCTACCACCAACAATACAATATCAAGACTATACATTGAAATCAACAATCTCTACACAATATTATAAAATTGAAAACCTACAAAATCAGGTTCTAAATAAAAATCGATCAAATGAATTGAGGATTGCCCATGATTACAGATTAGGGAACAATAAATTACATTGAAAATATAACTTCATAATAAATTCTGATAAAACGCACATAAATCACAACCTAACGGGGATTTAAGTGAGATCGTACCTACACCTTTGAACTGAAGGAGTACAATTTCTCCAAGATAGCAAAATTCTTCTAATAATCTGTCTATAAACCCAATTTTCCATCGACAAAATCAAAACAACCAATAATAATTTCTATTATTATTTTTGGATCTTCAAATTTAGAAGGTAGTAATGAACGAAAAACAAGTACGAATTGATTTTTCTTAGGTGGCTAATCTGCTCGTGGTGGCGGAGGTGGTAGCGGCGGTAATGACAGAGTAAATTTAAATTTGATTTTGAGAACAGAAAGAGGTGATAGAGGTGGAGGACGTAGAAACGGTGGTGGTGGCTGAAAGAGGTGGAGGAAGTAGAAACTGTAGTGGTGGCTGAAAGAGGTAGAGGAAGAAGAAACGATCGTGGTGATGGTTGTTCTTTGGAGGAGAGGAGGAGAGAAAACGTTCTTCTTCCTCTACCTCCAAAAAACAACCATCACCACGATTGTTTCTTCTTCCTCTACCTCTTCACCACCACTACGCTTTCTACTTCCTCCACCTCTTCCCACCACCACCGTTTCTACGTCCTCCACCTCTATCACCTCTTCTCTGTTCTCAAAATCAAATTTAAATTTACTCATCATTACCGCCGCTGCTACCACCTCCGCCACCACGAGCAGATTAGCCACCTAAGAAAAATCAATTCGTACTTGTTTTTCGTTCATTACTACCTTCTAAATTTGAAGATCCAAAAATAATAATAGAAATTATTATTGGTTGTTTTGATTTTGTCGATGGAAAATTGGGTTTATAGACGTATTATTAGAAGAATTTTGCTATCTTGGAGAAATTGTACTCCTTCAGTTCAAAGGTGTAGGTACGATCTCACTTAAATCCCCGTTAGGTTGTGATTTATGCGTTTATCGAATTTATTATGAAGTTATATTTTCAATGTAATTTATTGTTCCCTAATCTGTAATCATGGGCAATCCTCAATTCATTTGATCGATTTTTATTTAGAACTGATTTTGTAGGTTTTCAATTTTTATAATATTGTGTAGAGATTGTTGATTTCAATGTATAGTCTTGATATTGTATTGTTGGTGGTAGATGTTGTGATACACTGGTGTTGGTTTCCTGTTGTTGATGTGGTGGTGGTGTGGGTGTTTGTTGCAAATGGAGGTGATGGTGGTAGCCTTGTCATGGGTAGTGAGGGGTGGTGGCAAAATGTGTGGCATGGGTGGTAAATTGTGTTGGTTTCATGTTCTTATTAGTATTTTTTACTGCTTGGCGAGGTTTTCTCTTACGTCATATTGCCATAGTTTTCAAGTCTCTACTGTGTACTTGCGTTGATTTGTTCACAATAGTTCAGTGAAAGTAATACAGAATTCACAGTCGAATTCATGCTTAGTGTTTTAGATTTATCATATTTAGACATGTCTTGTGTATAAATTACTAGCGTCAAATCTAAATTGTATCACAATAAAGTTGATTGAGTTCTAGGACATTTTGATGCGGTTGTAATTTAATTTCTTACTTTCTTTATGAACATTGGGTCTTCGTCGACATGCTTCAGAGGAAATGGAAAAAACATTTCCTGTTGAAGTGGAAGCTTACTGGGAGATACGTGCAACTTCTGCTGTTGTAATTTAACTAACTGAATTCAATGTTTTATGATGTTGTGTTGTCACTCATTCATATATTGTATCCTGCTAATATTACTCGAAATGTTCCTTAGAAATCATGACATCCTATAGAGTAATTTAATGCTTTACTCATTTAGATATATATACTTATCTTGGTGATATGTACCACTAGTGACACACTATAGAATTATTAAATAACAATCAGATATCACCGAAGAAAGAAATTAGGTTGGAGCAAAGGATGAATCTTTGACATAATCTCTTCTAATCAATCAGATATCCTATAAAACAAAGAGTTGTTGTTTATATGTTTTTATGGATCAATTGTTGTCATGACCCATTTTGTATGGATCAACTACGTTGTTGATCCATTCATTGGATCAACTCTTGTTGTTGACCCAATTTTTATGGGATTAACTACGTTGTTGATCCATTCATTGGATCAACTCTTGTTGTTGACCCAATTTTTTATTGGATCAACTACCAAGTTGTTGATCCTTTCAACTCCTATTGTTGACAATATTTCCTTGGATAAGTATAATCAAAAGGTGTATTTTAAATCATGCTTGTAGTTTAAATCATGTAAATTTCTTCCGATGTTGAACTTGTGGTGCAATGGTAGCATGACTGACTCCATGTCAGATGATGCGTGTTCGACTCACGCCAAGTTCACTCCATTTATATGGATCAACTTCTACTGTTGATCCTTTTTTTTTTGGATCAACTACCGTTGTTGATACCCTAAATTGGATCAACTTCTACTGTTGGTTCTATTTTTATTTGGATAACTACTGTTGTTGATCCAAAAATATCTAAACCAGTGGTGGTGGCGGCGGCGGTGGTGGTGGTGGTGGCGGCGGCGACGACGGACTAGTGGTGGAGGAGGACTATTGGTGGTGTAATTGTGGTGGTGAAGGAGTGGTGGTGGAATATTGGTGGTGGTGGCGGTTGGTAGGTGGTGGTTGTTGAACGGTGGTGGTGGAATGGTAGTTTGTTGGTGGTGGTGGTGCTAGTGGAGGTGGTGAAGTGGTAGAGAAGAAATTTGTTGTATTTTTGAAATAAAGAAAAATATTATATGGGTGAGGGTATTAAGGTAATATAATATTAAATAGATAAGGTTATAAAAAAATAGGGACATATTTATTGTTGTATAAGGACATATTTATTGGGTGTCAAAAGTAGGGACATATAAATAATGTACCCAGAACAAAATTGGTTTTTCATTCGGTGAGAACATGATAGAAAGGGTAAATTTGGTATTGATTATTAAATTAATTTCCTTTTAAAAAAGTAGGGATATAATTAAAGGGACCAAGGATATTTGTGAAGGCCCATGAATAATAGGGACAATTATTCAATTTCCACTTTCCAAAATCGTCAGGCGAGAGATGTAGAATAATAAGCCCACCACCACTAACGATTGCTTTAACCCCCTCTGGTGTAAGTTCGCACCCACCAGCTCCAAGACGGGTTAAGGTCTTTGGACACTCAAGAAATCCGATACCAGTTATTTTGCTGCAGGAACCAATACAAAGTGAATCTAGTTCTCGACAGTTTTTTAAGAGAACACTTATTCCTGAATCAGTAATTGACTGACAACGTGAGAGGTCAACCCTCTTTATGGATGGGCAACAGTTTCCCAGGGTCTCTAAACCTTTATCAGCAATTTGAGTAAAGGCTAAATTATATCAGTCAAGTGAGGGAGCCAAGAAATAATTAAAGACAATTCAATATCTGAATACTCATGGCAATATTCAAAGCACAGAGATTGAACTTCGGATTTATGGAATAATGGCTCTGATGTGACAAAATCTGTTATATTAGGAAAGACCACTTAGAGTTAAATATTTGAGGTGTTGAAATTGAGACAGCAACTTACGAAGACTTATGGGAAAGTATTAAAGGATATATTATCCTGCTTTCCTTATTTTCATTAAGGAGAATATCTCCGGTCATAACTACTGTAATGAGGAGATTATCTCCGCCATAACTTTTGTATTCCCAAAAGGGGATGCTATTGTTTTATATAATAGGAACCCTGGTGAACAAACTTCACCAAGCAAGTTATCATCAAATCCAAGATGGTATCAGCCCCCATACGATCCTAATTTTTCTAAACCATTAAAATCAATGGCAGGTGAAAAGAAATCCATTCACCCGGCTTTTGCCATCACCAACATCAAATCCCTAATCCCTGTCATCTTAGATATCAAACAAGATAAATATTCCTCATGGGTTTTTCTCTTCGATCTACATCTCCAAGAAGATCGATTACATTTTTTAATTGATGGTTCACAAAAAACTGCGGATATTGATGCCGACACTGAAAAACAATTAGATGCTCTTTGTCGTCAATGAATGTTTGCCACCATGACTGAAGACCTCGATGCTTACTGTTCTCAAGAAAGGCAAAATCGCAAAGGAGATTTGGGACCATCTCAAAACCCTCTTTTAAGACAACAAAGGGAGCCGTGCCGCAAATCTTGAATGTAAGTTTGTAAATCTCAAATTTTCTGAATGTGCTAATGTTGATGATTATTGTGATAAACTTAAATCACTGTCCAATCGATCGAGTGACCTTGATTTTTCAATGAACGATAAACGATTTGGTTATCCATATTGTGGCATCCTTCATTCGAGCCCATGCCGACATTCGACGCCGCTCGATCCCAACTAACAGACCGAGGAGATAAGACGTGCACAACACTCTCTTTCCCATGCACCCACCGCTTTGCCGCTTTGAGAATCGTCTACGCATCGTCAATCCCAAAGATCCTCACCGTAATAACAATGGCAGACATGGAAACAGAACACAGTCTTCTGACAGGCGCCATGGATCTGGCCGAACTACTTCCGACAGCCCACCTCTCCTGCCAACACCAGCAGGCCCACGTCCATCACTGTTGCAATCGTACCCTCATTATTGGCCACCTTATTGGGCCGTTCCTCCATGCCCATACCCAACTGTCACTCCCTGGCAGTCGTCTCATATACCACCTTCTATGAACTCACGTAGTAACAGCTCCCGTGGACGCTCTCATGGACACACTCGTGGTCAAGCTTACCTTACTCCATCAACTGAACTACTGCAGCCCACAGACATTGCTGAGGCATATAGTTCTATGCATCTACAGCAACCCGAAGATGCTTTCTACATGGATACTGGCGCTACCTCGCATGTCACTGCTGATCCAGGTACTTTACATAACGTTTCCAATTCTAGTATTGTACGGTCTATCTTAGTTAGCAATGGCAATAGCATTCCAGTTACTGCTAGTGGTACCAAGCTCATAAACCTCCCTTCTCGCACCCTTCAACTCAAAAATACTCTTTTTGTTCCCGATATTATCAAAACTTAGTTTTCGTACGTAAGTTCACCACTGATAATTGTGTGTCTGTTGAGTTTGATCCGTCTGGTTTTTCTGTGAGGGATCTGAGTTCGAGGAGGATTATCCTTCGGTGCAATAGTTCCGGGGAGCTCTACCCTATCACCAACTCTGCCATACCAGCTCAAAAATCGTCCCAGTCTTCCCCCATATCTTTTGATGTTTGTTCGCCTGATATTTGGCATAGTCGTCTTGGCCATCCAGGCAAAGCTACATTAGATGTTTCACGTGCCAAAAATTCTATTCACTGTAATAAGAATCAGTCTTCTAAACTTTGTCATTCTTTTCAAGTTAGTAAACATGTTAGATTACCATTTTATGAATCAAATTCCATTACTTTTGCACCATTTAATATCATTCACAGTGATTTATGGACCTCTCCTTCAAACATAGAGACCGGTTTCCGTTATTATCTTATATTATTGGATGATTTTACCAACTATTTTTGGGTTTATCCACTAAAGTTTAAATCTCAAGTTTATGAAAAGTTCTTGGAATTTCGTTCATTTGTTCAACTCAATTTGAACGTCAAATTAAATGTTTTCAATGCGACATGGGCCGCGAATTTGACAATACTTCCTTCCATACTTTTTCTCGTAATAATTGTCCTGTTTTTCGTTTCTCTTGCCCCCAAACTTCCTCTCAAGAAAGGATTAATTTTCTAAGATTATGAAAGGATTATCCTTCGGTGCAAGGGAAAGTTTCGGGACTATTTTCTGAATCTTTATGTGGCCAATATATTCTATACCATAAGGATTCTTGATTCTTGTTTTGAATATCAAGACACTGACGACAAGTTAATCCAAACAATTTCCAATCGTCTTCAGTTTCCAAGCGGTTAAATATAAGACTTAGGCAGTCATCGGGGAGGTTTGTGTTAAAAGATGTGGTTTCACACATATTACCATCGTTGTTTGCCTCAACTACTAGAATTTTATTGGAATATCAAACTAGTTAACTTTAGGTTTTCTCCTAAACCCTGTAGGTTAACGACTTAATGAATTCATTGCGATTGTGGGGATTCTCCTTTAACCTTAGGTTTTATCCAAAACCATGTAGGTTAACGACTTAAAGACTTCATTGGGATTGTGACGCCTGACCCAACTATTTTTTCTGTAGTTGCGTGTTCTGATCTTACTTCTACTATCGTGATACTACAGCAAATTCCCGGATTCGTAACAGACATTCGTAACGGCTTTGTGGCCGTTACAAAAATCCCGTTACAAAAAATTCGTAACAGGCTGAAGCCGTTACTAATTTTTAAAAAATTCATAACAGAGCTAAACCGTTACAATATTTTTATAGGCGTGCAAGTCACACGCTTGGTAACACTTGGGTCGTAACACCTAGGGTTTGTGCGCGTGTCATTCACATGCGTGTTATTATGTTTCCACCCACGATAAGTAAAGCTAGAGGATTTTTCCTCCCATACGTGTGCCAGTCGCATGCGTGATTTTGATGATATCCTGTGAATCGACCAGATCGAAATTCATTTTCATTCTTCTTTTTTCTCTCTTCTCCTCCTGCCTCTTTTCTTTCCTCTCAGGCGATGAAACTAGGGTTTCATCATAAAATTCTTATTAGCCTAGAAACCATCTCAGAAATCTTTCACTCTTTTCAATAACCTTCAATCATCGATCTGTGTAACTGTTAATCATCTTAAGTTTTTCAATTTTTAGGGTTTCATCCGTTTACAATAGATTTATTTTTTAGGGTTTCATTTCATCTATTTTTTAGTTTTTCGATGTGTTAATCTGTGAATCTAATTCGATTTGCTTCATCTTAGTTTCGTTTTGTTAATCTTCTTCATATAAATCTAATTCGATTTGTTTTTTTTTTTTTTTCTCGATTTCATTTCATGTTTTGAAGTACCGGAGAAGTTAGAAAAAGTTGAAGGTAAAAGTTTCACTAAATTGAACTAATTATAGGGCTTTATGTTATTTTCTATTTTAGGGTTTGAAAGTATGAACTGATTCGATTTATTGAAAATCCTCAGGTGTAACTTCTCCCTCATTTTTACTTGATTCGATTCAATTTTTCGTTAATGAAGTTACTAGATTCAGATTTTCTTTTATGAAATTTACGTTTTATGTTTTGATGATGTATGCTGATGAAGTAAGGTAGATATATTGTTAGTTATGGGATCGAATGATATTATTGTTCAACATATTTGTATGGGGTTTCTTAATGATTCTGATGTTGGGCTTAGATTTTTTTTTAAATTGGCTGAATTTCTGTGCATAATTTTAGGATATCTTGGCTTATGTTTTGCTATAATTTGTTCAATAATGTATATATCACATTATCTGTGGTCATCAAAGTCTCGTTTTAGTACTTAGTAGGTGGTAGGATAAACCATAGCCCGTAGGACTTGTGTTGAAATTACTTGTTAGTCTAAAATTTGATGGAAAAAAAAAAAGTGACTGAATTGAGAGTCAGTAAATTTGATTTGTTTTGCACATCAGGTGTGGTAGCTGGCTTATCTATTGTTTACATAGACTATATAATCTTTTGATTCACAGGAAGAGTTGGCAAGCAAAGGTTTGGGAAGCACCAACTGGCACTGCCAGTTAACTGATTTTGTAGGTTTGTGCTTTCAGCAGAAGAGAAGGTGCATTTTTACATAATTTAACAATTTGTCACTATCCAAGTTTCCAATGGTTGACATTCGAAAATTGATATTAATGTTCTTTTCAAATGGCACTGCCAGTTAACTGATTTTGTAGGTTTGCCCTTTCAGCATAAGAGAAGGTGCATTTTTACATAATTTAACAATTTGTCACTATCCAAGTTTCCAATGGTTGACATTCTGAAAATTGATATTAATGTTCTTTTCATCGTTGTTATACAACATCTGTTGGCTGACTTTGCTAAATTATCTGGTGTAACCATCTCTGAACACTTGAATCCAAATGTGTCCCATGTGATTATATCTACTGATTAGAGGGGTGCTTGCCACCGAAATTCTAATTTCTCAAGGCCACCCTAAATGGTAAATGGTCTCTCAAATTATAAGTTCTCATAATTACATTCTCATCCCTATTCAGATAACATCAGTTTAGAAATGAATTTCCAATTAAATTTAACCGGTTTCATATGCAATATACATCATTTGCCTTTTCCATTTTTTTTTTTAATTTCATTATCCGAATTCAAGTTGTGTTGTTATGCGTGGGTTAAAGGGATCTTGTCTATGAAGAGCCTTATGAAGTTGTACTTGGTAATCATAAGATGCGCCTTGAAATGGTACACTTCGATCCATTAAAGGGGTAACTAACTTCTTACTCGTGCCGATGAGATTTCGATATTTTTTTGTTCTAGTCAGGGATTCATAGGTCCAAAGTCGTAGCATCTAAAACTGAAACATATTAGTATATATTTTGGCATTTTGATCTATCCTCCCAGTCCCCTGCTTATTAAGTATTGACCATAATCATTCAAATGAAGATTGATATCTTTTGTGTGGACACCAAAACTATTCAGTGGCCTGTATTTCTATTTAGGGGGTGACTTGATTCCTTCGTAAAAAGAAACACTTAAAAAACTAGTCTTAGTTGCTGGAGCTATAGTACTGACAACGAACCTGTATGCAAGGCACACAACATGTACCTCTATGCACACAACATGTAGTTGTAATTAATGTCTAAATAACTAACTATTCATTATGTCGATGATGGAAAACAGTGAGAAAGAAACTCTGTAAATCATACTAAACCACATATCCTGATAGTGTGCGGAAGTATATCTGTGTTCTAATGTATGATAGAATGTCACAGTTATGCCAAGACAACCCACATCTTTGAACTCTTGTGTTCACTAGGTCATCCATTGGTTTCAGCTTTAAGCTTTTTTTTATTTTTTTGGTTGTCTTTGTACTACACACAACTATTGAGCACATAAGTTAAAAAAAATGTTTATAATGTTTGAACTTGGAGAGAAAACACCCCCCAAGCACTAACAACAATATAGTCAGATATGTAAAACTAGTGAAATCTGTAAAATTTGTGTACGTTTGCACCTTTAATTACTTGTTTTTGTTTATTTAAAGGTACACATGAACTCCTTGTTGGAAGCTAGTAATGAAGCTTGTGATTATATAATGCAAGAACATCCAAGTACTTGGGGACTAGTGTCCACAAGATAAAGCTCAGGAAGTTATTGATAAGCTTAATGGTTATTTTTTATTAGCTTAAACAAAACACTGTCGTAGTAAAGCAATGTACTGGTGAAGCAGAATTGTAGGTCTCCAATTTTTACTCATCATAGTTTAGTATTTAATTAGTTAGCAGCGAGATATATCGCACATGAAGCCATGTTAGCAATTTTAAGTAATAGGTACCCGTAAGTTTGTTGTACACAGCTGCTAATGTAGGTTTGTTGTAGAGTCGTTGGTACTTTTTCCTCTGTTTTGTTGGTGTTGGTGCATGGTGGTTTCCCTTGTATGTGTGTTTATGACTGGGAAAATAGACTGACTCACTATCATTGCTATTTCTTTTTCAGGTGGTTTATATTTTAAGAAAGTAGAGAAAGTAACACGTCGATCCTTGGTTTATGAGGCGGCTTCATCGAAGAAAGTTGAATTAGCAGCCAAGATATAGTTCATGCTTTTAAACCATTCACATAACTTCCCACTAGTGGCTCGTCATGAACACTCTGATCCTTTTTGATTTCTAGTTTATTATGACTACTAGTTAATCCATATTCATGAGGGGAATTTCTTGTGCAATGTGTCTTGTTCTTCCCCTGTGATGTTTTTACTTACAAAAAAAAAAAAATGAGTAAAAAGGATTCAACCCATTTCTTTGTATCTGCCTTCGATTTCCCTAAAGCTCCTATTTTGTTGCAAGTTATCCTATCGTAGCCATGGTTGTGCGATAACTTTCCTGCAGTTTTTCGGTGAAAATTTCGAACTTACATACTTTCAGGTTCCAACAAGTTTCCCCTTTTGTTCGGAATTGACGGGTTTGGTTTCTATGCCATGTACTATGCTGTTTGTATAAAGTTATGCTTTCACTTGTAGGTATTTTCCAGAATAAAGGCCCTTGTACCGAAACCCGAGGCCCCTGATTGGATGTAAGTGCAAGCGACGCTGCAATGACTCTAGGAATTGCCCCGACATTGGCGAAGGAGCATCTTCTAACAGCTGAAACAAAGGGTACTGATTGGATCCCTTGATAAACTTAACCAAACTTTTCTTATCTTGCTGTTGATGGTGGTTTTTAGACAAGGGGTAAAATCGTAAAACCCCATGACCTAGTGTTACCCGCGAGACATTAACTAAGAGCATTTAACTCAGGTGTAAATAATTAATAGGGTATTTTTTCAAAATACTGATTAGGTTTTCAAATACGTAACCCTAATTTCAAAACAAAGCCGCACTCTGCGCACCATGGCAACCATGCCAAACCAAGCCGCACTCTGCGCACCATGGCAACAATGCCAAACCAAGCCGCACTCTGCGCACCATGGCAACCATGCCAAACCAAGCCGCACTCGCGCACCATGGCAAAGAATGCCAAACCAAGCCGCACTCGCGCACCATGGCAACCATGCCAAACCAAGCCGCACTCTGCGCACCATGGCGAAGAATGCCAAACCAAGCCGCACTCTACGCACCATGGCAACCATGCCAAACCAAGCCACACTCTGCGCACCATGGCAAGAATGCCAAACTAAGCCGCATATCAAGCGCACCATGGCAAAGAATGCCAAACCAAGCCGCACCGCGCACCATGGCAACCATGCCAAACCAAGCCGCACTCTGCGCACCATGGCAAGAATGCAAAACCAAGCCGCACTCTCGCGCACCATGGCAACCATGCTGAACCAAGCCGCACTGCGCACCATGGCAAGAATGCCAAACCAAGCCGCACTCTGCGCACCATGGCAACCATGCCAAACCAAGCCGCACTCGCGCACCATGGCAAACTATGCCAAACCAAGCCGCACTCTGCGCACCATGGCAACCATGCCAAACCAAGCCGCACTCGCGCACCATGGCAAAGAATGCCAAACCAAGCCGCATCTTTGCGCACCATGGCAAAGAATGCCAAACCAAGCCGCACTCTCGCATCATGGCAACCATGCCAAACCAAGCCGCACTCAAGCACCATGGCAACCAATGCCAAACCAAGCCGCATATCAAGCGACCATGGCAACCATGCCAAACCAAGCCGCACTCTGCGCATCATGGCAACAATGCCAAACCAAGCCGTACTCTGCGCACCATGGCAACCAATGCCAAACCAAGTCGCACTCGCGCATCATGGCAACCATGCCAAACCAAGCCGCATATCGCACACCATGGCAACAATGCCAAATATTCCAAGCCGCTATGCCATTGGCACACGCCAAATATAGCGCCCTAGGCTTGCAAGACTTGCAACTAGGTCAACATGGCCGCACATGCCATTGGCACATGCCAATACGTGCCGCAAGCCATATTCCAAGTCGCTATGCCATTGGCACATGCCAAATATAGTGCCCTAGGCTTACAAGACTTGCAACTAGGTCAACATGGCCGCACATGCCATTGGCACATGCCAATACGTGCCGCAAGCCATATTCCAAGTCGCTATGCCATTGGCACATGCCAAATATAGCGCCCTAGGCTTACAAGACTTGCAACTAGGTCAACATGGCCGCACATGCCATTGGCACATGCCAATACGTGCCGCAAGCCATATTCCAAGTCGCTATGCCATTGGCACATGCCAAATATAGCGCCCTAGGCTTGCAAGACTTGCAACTAGGTCAACATGGCCGCACATGCCATTGGCACATGCCAATACGTGCCGCAAGCCATATTCCAAGTCGCTATGCCATTGGCACACGCCAAATATAGCGCCCTAGGCTTGCAAGACTTGCAACTAGGTCAACATGGCCGCACATGCCATTGGCACATGCCAATACGTGCCGCAAGCCATATTCCAAGTCGCTATGCCATTGGCACATGCCAAATATAGCGCCCTAGGCTTGCAAGACTTGCAACTAGGTCAACATGGCCGCATATGCCATTGGCACATGCCAATACGTGCCGCAAGCCATATTCCAAGTCGCTATGCCATTGCCATTGGCACACGCTTGCAAATATAGCGCATGGCCTAGGCCAATACGCAAGACTTGCAAGTCGCTAGGCCATCAACATGGCCGCACATGCCATTAGCACATGCCAATATGTGCCGCAAGCCATATTCCAAGTCGCTATGCCATTGGCACACGCCAAATATAGCGCCCTAGGCTTGCAAGACTCTGCAACTAGGTCAACATGGCCGCACATGCCATTGGCACATGCCAATACGTGCCGCAAGCCATATTCCAAGTCGCTATGCCATTGGCACACGCCAAATATAGCGCCTAGGCTTGCAAGACTTGCAACTAGGTCAACATGGCCGCACATGCCATTGGCACATGCCAATACGTGCCGCAAGCCATATTCCAAGTCGCTATGCCATTGGCACACGCCAAATATAGCGCCCTAGGCTTGCAAGACTTGCAACTAGGTCAACATGGCCGCACGTGCCATTGGCACATGCCAAACACACCATTGGCTGGTAGCCCCTAACTTGCAAAACTTGCAACCTACCACCAACGGCCATTCCGCACATGCCATTGGCACATGCCAAACACACACCAAGGCATTCGGGTTGGCCTAACTTGCAAAACCATGCAACCTACCACCAAGGAATTCCGCACATGCCATTGGCACATGCCACACGCGCCATTAGCGGACCACTTGCACTCAAGGCGCAACCAACGAGATATCAACACAAACCGGGGATGCTTCTTTAGGGTTTTGGTTTGGTGGTCACAAAGATGCAGCTGCGTACACTACGCTCACAATTAAGAAAGCGTGAATAGGAATAAAGCGGTCAAATAAAGAGGAAATAATGGTGAAAAACGTTTTCACCCATTAAACCATGCGGTTACCACCTCCTCCCATTATTTCACCCTTTACTCTCTTCCTTCATGAGGCCAGGGTACGTTTCAATCTCGACTTGTATAAATAGGTCTTACCTATTTCCACCGGACAACAAGTCTCGGTCGGGAGAAATATACTACACTTACACTCTCGAAAGGCAACTTTGCAAGCTTTCCAAAAGCTTTCATCTCTTGCAAGCTTCCTAAGCTTTCACCTTTCGATACAAGTCGAGATACTACTCTCCTCAACACCTTTCTTTGCTTCCCTCCCCAAATCAACCCTTCTCCTCCACTTTGTGACCGGAAGCAAGTCTAGAACGGCCATTTCTTGGTTTAGGCCGGACTTGTACAGATTGATCTCTCGAATCTATAAAGTGCTCACGTGCAGCACATTTGTTTAGGGTTTGAACCAGTTTCTCACTCACCTACCGAAATTACCAAAATCGGCAGAAACGATTTTTACCCATAAACACTGGATACCAACATCGTCTAGGAACTCTTTTATCCAATAAGGTTCGGGGATCTTTAGTCTATATATTTGCCTTTAAAAAAGGTTACCATTTATTTTATTTTTATTTTTTAAAAAAAAGATGATGTTATACAACGTGACAGATTGCACCAGGGAAAATTTTTTTATTGCATTTTAACATGTCATTTCAGAACATTACCATCGAGTGTAGCCTGTAGGTACACAGGTGTTTCATCAACTTATAATACATACATCAAACACCACTTCTTTACGTTATCTTAGAGATTTATATTATATTTTGAGTTTGACTCCAATGTTTCAATTGAGGCGTGTCACCGCACCCATCTAAACCGGGATGGAATTATTTGACTTACACACAGCAATCATGTAAGTTAATTCGCCGTTTAGTTTGCAATTGCATCTAAGTTTGTTGGTATAAATAAATACTTTGAAAGTTCAGTTTTGTTCCTATAATAGGTGGTGGTTGATCATAAATATCATCTACCAGAGGCATGTAAAGTATTGCTGTGATAATCTCCTAGCTCAACCATTTTCTGCTCATGCTCTTCTCTTTAGGAAGAGAAAGATGCAGAATACGCAGAAAGGGAAACCCATTGCAGATCAAGTTGTTCTTCAAATGGAGCAACAAAAACTCCGAGATATACAGCTGAAACTGAATTTTGCAGTCATCCAAATTCTCCATCCACACAACAAACACCTAGAACTCTTAGAAGACTGAATTTCTCAAAACCCAAATCAAGATTTGCCGAAGTGAATTATCCTCACCCGACAAAATCACCAATGTATCGTGAAACCGAAGGCACAGACAGTGCTAACAATTCGTCATCAGATGATGATGATGATGACGAAGACGAAATATGGCACCGAGAACATGAAGAAGAAAGAGATCATTTTAGGAAAAACAACAAGAGATGTGGTTGGAAAATTATAGCGGAATGGATACTTTTGTTGTTATTACAACTGCTTTAGTATGTAGTCTTACAGTTAGATCATTGAAGGATCAAACAAAATGGGGTTTAGAAACTTGGAAATGGTGTCTAATGATTATGGTGATTTTTTCCGGAAGATTATTTTCCGGTTGGGTTATTGCGGTTATAGTTTTTTTCATTGAGAGAAATTTTATGTTGAGAGAAAAAGTTCTTTACTTTGTTTATGGTTTAAGGAAAAGTTTTCAAAATTGCATTTGGTTGGCATTAGTTTTATTGTCTTGGTCATTAATGTTTAGCCCTGATGTCCAAAAGAACAATGAGATTTTTAAGAAAGTGTTTAGGGCTTTAATTGCTGTTCTTGTTGGTGCTACAATCTGGTTGATCAAGACTGTTCTAGTGAAAATCTTGGCTTCCTCGTTTCACGTGGCAACTTTTTTTGACAGAATGAAAGAAAGTGTTTTCCACCATTACATTTTGGATTCTTTATCTGGTCCAGCACGAGGTGAGATTGATCAGACAGTGCCGGCCAAGCGGAAGATTTTTGGACCCTCAAGGTATCTACAACTTTTAAACTGCTTTCTCATAAGTTTATGTTTTTAGCAAAGTTATATTTTTGAATTTCTGGTAATTCAGTTACCTCCGATTACTTTTACGCGAATATTTTCGTAAGGGTAGCTTCTACGATACTGATGGCTGTTACGGAGAAGTCCATATAAGACCATCGGTTCTCCTGTTCTGTGGATCTTCCCAACAATATTTCTGTCATTGAATTTACAAACAATCTACTTTAACTACTTGCACAGGGTTCAAAGAGCTAAATGTTTGTATTCCTAGAAATCTGTATTTTGGATCACTAACACAGAATGACAGAAATATATGATTGATCCTTAACATTTTTACAATATGTAATCAGGTCGATGCCAACAAAGTTGAAAGATGGGGAAATGGTGTCGGGAGGAATGGGTGGTTCGAGGAAGATAGACATTGAGAGGCTGAGGAAGCTAAGTAGGCAAAGTACTGCTTCAGCTTGGAGCGTCCGAAGGCTGGTGAACTACGTGATGTATTCTGGTCTGTCCACAATCTCAAGGACAGTCGATAATTTTGAGACTTCAGAAATCACAAGCGAATGGGAAGCAAGAGTCACAGCCCAAAGGGTTTTCAAGCACGTCGCCAAGCCTGATGCCAAGTAAATATTACCTTAATATGTCCTGCTCATGATCCTTATTCATTATCTCATGATAAAAATAAAAATGCATAAGCTTTAATACGGGGCGGGTCAATCTAAGCATCTTTTGGATAAACTTGCTTGTGGTGTGTTGTAGGTACATACTGGAGGAGGATCTGCTTAGGTTCTTAAGAAGAGAAGATATTCGCACCATATTGCCTTTCTTTGATGGAGCTGTTGAAACTGGGCAAATCAAAAAATCCGCTTTTCGGAATTGGGTGGTAATTAAGATTATCCTTGCATATATACTCCTTTATGAGCTAGAGTACATTTTATTTCTTTCTTTCTTTAGTCATCAGCAAAAGTCAATACAAAGACAACTGGTTTAACATCTGCAGGTACAGGCTTACATTGAGAGAAGGGCTCTAGCCCATTCCCTGAATGACACGAAAACAGCGGTTGAGCAACTTCACAAGTTAGCTAGTGCACTTGTGTCGGTTCTTATTGCCGTGGTTATAGTCCTTGTGATGGGGCTTGCGACATCCAAAGTCATCCTCGTGATCACATCTCAGCTACTACTTGTGGGCTTCATGTTCCAGAATACATGCAAGACAATCTTTGAATCTGTCGTCTTCGTCTTTGTAATGCATCCATTCGATGTAGGTGATCGGTGCAAAATCGATGGTGTCATGGTAAAAATATATTTCTCAGAGCAACTCATTACCATATATCATTAGGCATAATTAAAGAAAATCTTGACAGCAATTAATGTACCTAATTTGGCAGATGATAGTGGAGGAGATGAATATCTTGACAACAGTGTTCCTCAAAATTGATATGGAAAAGGTCTACTATCCGAACTCTGTTTTAAGCACAAAACCAATCAGCAATTACTATAGAAGTCCCGATATGCTTGACTATGTTGATTTCACGATAAACTCCTCCACATCTTCGGAAAAGATCAATCTTCTTAAAAAGGACATACAAACGTAAGCAACACAAAAGACATTTCTCATTTACTGTTTTTACAAACGCATTATTTGTATCTTTTGAGTTCATGTTGTGTTAGGCCATGATCTGTTTTTTTATTGCAGATTTATAGAGAACAAACCAAAGCATTGGGCCCCTAAACACGCATTGTTGGTGAAAGAAATTTCGACTTTGAACAAGTTGGATATGAGTCTCCTTGTGACACACACACAAAACCATCAAAATTTCTTAGAGAGAAACTTACGCCGGACTGAACTCATTCTTGAACTGAAGAAAATCTTTGAAACCTTAGGAATCAAGTACCAGCTTCTTCCACAGCAAGTTCATCTCACTCATGTTTCCACGGCTAATGGAGGGCCATCAACACAACTTTGATGTGGTTCCTACTGCACTTGGTGAAGTCATAACTCCCGGGTTATCATACTTTCAGGGGCTATACATTAAAAAACTATTCCGATAATCAAATGAAAGTCCCCGATCTTACATAGTCTTATGCTCCTATTTGTGTATAACTGTATGATACTGCACCTTGAGTGATCTGTGTTGCTGCAGGCAGCATATTATTTATAAGATTCCCCTACATTTCAGTGGTTGCTAAAAGATGAATGAGTGTGTACTGTGTAATAGAGATTACTAGGAAGTTGATTTGGAACTTCTCTTGGAATCCCATTTCCATATAAGTCATATATCCATATACGGATAATAAATAGCTTATATAAGTTCTATAAATTCTCTTATTATTACAGTTTGATTTTATGTTGTTGGATTTGCATAATTGAAAAGGAAACTCTAGTGCCTATAATTATTTCTTGTTCGAACAGAGAGGAGAAAAGAACAGGAGAGAGGCAAGACATGGTGTGGTGAGTCAAGGCCGAAGGCATATTTGAGTCTTGACCTCTCCTTGATATGTCGACATAGTTTTCGTGAATGCAGTTTAACTCGACACAAAATAAAAGAAAAAAAAAAACTCTAGGGAAATAACTTGAGGAAAGGCCAGAGTAATCCATACTTTCAGGTCTAAGCATTGCATACTGAGTGAGGTAGAAGGACTGATTGAACTCGCGTGTTGGATAGGATCCGTGGTGTCCCTGGGCCTAAATCCATATTCTAGAGAAACAGAAATGGCCAGCATGGGCCGGTATGGACCGGTTTTCACCTCATCTGCATCCAATCCAATTCACTACGGATTTTTAATTTGGCATCCGCATCCAATCCAACATCCAACGGATTTGCATCCAATGGATGCATGGATGAACGGTTTGGATACGGTTAATCCAATGGATTTTTTTTTTAATTAAAACTTTAAATTGGAAGAAACTAACAAAGAGAACTTGAATCTATAATACAAAAACAGAAGGGGTTTTTGAAAGACAAACGGATGATCCGGCCATCCCAGTCTCATCCCAGCTAAAGACATCTGACGGTCATGTGGATTACAAACATCGAGTAATTTTTTAAGTATATATTATTAATTATTATCAATCCATCCTTGAAAAATACCTTCATAATTTTTGAGACCTGCAAATAAACAATGATAAGGTCATTTCCAATTGTATCTAACAAAAATCAAAACTTTCAGCATTTGTGCTTAACGATTGTCAGTATTGTCAAAATGACATGTTGATTGTCAAGCGACAGATTAATAAAAGAGTAAGAAAACTACAGTGGACGGTACACACTTCCAGGGAGAAAGAAATAAAAAAAGCAAACATTAACCGTGTAAAATGCTCCAAAATTAGTTACGTCAGAAACAATACCCTGACATGCCCGGGGTAGAAACATGACCGAAGAATCGCAGTTGCATACGATTTTTTTGCATAATCCCCTCTCAAAAAGATTCACCAATAGATACAAGATAATAGAACATTGTAGAATGGATTCAGAACCTATTTGGTGTCCTGCATTCTTTGATAAATTGAACGGTTTCACTAATTTACATGGGTTTAAACTTTAAAATTAAAAACGTAATGGGGATGCAAAAATTTAGGAACATTGTTAATTTTAGGAAACTCACTAATTTTTGTTGAAGGAAAATAAATACTCACACAAATTAGTCGGCTGAAATATCGCTAATTATCCAAAGCTTGATTTGGTTTTCTATTTTTAGGCATGCGAATCGTGCAATATCTCGCAAACTCCAAAAGGAAATCATAACGCCCATATATGAACACCCAATATACGGTTGATTTAATGCCTTCAGAGTTATATAAGCTGGGGAGATTACCTTGCCACTCACATTATCACACACATCCTGCATTATATGAGATGGAGAAATTACCTTCCCACTCAAATAACCACACTCATCCTACTACAATCACACATCACTCTCTAGGTTCTCTATTGTATTTTATGTGGTTATTATTGCAATAGGTTTCATTAGATATTTAGTCTTTGTATTTGGATCCTAGCCACTCATAGTGACGGACTTTGAAAACATGATATATATTTTTTTAATTCTTTCTTCAACTAAACGTTGAAACATGGGGTTTGTTTTGTGATAAGATCATGAGAAATTTTTTAATTGGTGGTATGTTTATATGTAAAGAATGATGAATTTGGTAATTTTAATTTGGTAGCAGTTTCTGATTTTGTGTTGGTTACGGAACAACACAAAATTAGTTCTCTAGAGTCTGCGAATTCCTTCACTGTATTTGACTACCTTCTTTGGTAAAGCAACCATAACTGATTTGTTTTCTTCCACAAAATTTAAAGAGATACAATAGTAAGTCGTGGTTTGGGAAAGAATTTTAATTATAAAGAATGACTTTAACTGTTTAGAATTGATATTTGTATTTAATTTATATCAAATGCTGGGTGAGTTTTGTAGTTATTGTGCAACTTATCCTGACGGGACAACAAAAATAGGCAAACATATTACTTGATGATAGGTGTTGTAAAACACCTAATATTATATCTAGTATTTATGCTTTCTTTGCTATTTTTCGTGTGAATTATGTATCTTATGTTTGCTTTTGAGTTTTATAGGTATCTCGGAGTCATTGGAGCGAAAACAAGTAGAAATTGCTCAAATGTTGGATTTATTTTTCATCGTGGTGATGAGAGCGAAAAGGCGGCTATCGGCGAAAGAACGAGGCCATTCCGGTTCCGTATGAGAAGGTTACGAGCAAAATCAACAACGGTTAAGCTTGTCGGTTCCCAAGGACTGAAGTACAAAAAGAGTGTTTGGTGGCCCTTATCCATTTTGAGCGCCTAAGTCGAGCTGCCATTCCTACAAGACCCTAAAATTGAGAGTAATCATCTCTCAATAATTTCTTCTATCTCGAAATCGAGATAAGCTCGCGGCCGCTCAACTCGAATCCAAGAGAAAAGAGGAAAAATTGATGCTCTCTCTCATTCTTGGTTAATTAATGGAGTTAGGATAGTGTTGATGCCGAGAGCAGATAGAGAAGAGGTGAAATTGAAGTCTGCAAAGATGGGTTCTCGCTGTAATTAGGTTTTTTGTTGATACTATCGATTGAAGATGATGGAGGGGTTCATGTTGACGATGCTTGTCGATTAACGGTGGGTTTTAGGTGAATTTGTGTATGATGAAATAACGGCTCAATTAATGGTGGGTCAAAATGAGATGCGAGAAGAAAGTGCAAGGGATCGAGCAAGAGATTGAAAGGGGGTTTGTGGGTTGGAAAATCAAGACAGAAGATGTTGAAATTCGAGAGATGAATATGAAATGGAGACAACAGATGGAGTTGCGAGGGGATGATATTATGGTTTGTAGGTGTAGGCTGGAGATAAATGGGTCTTGGTTAGTTGGATCAATTCGGTTCACCGGTAGTGATGGGAGTTTCAGAGATTCAAGAGGAGTTAATGGAGGTGCTACCATGGATTTGAAGGCTCGAGTCATTGCGGGGATGTTGTTGGTTGTGTAGAGTAGTAGCCGAGATGATGTTGGTTCGGTGGTGTTGGTTGGCCCGAGATAACAAGTGTGGCTCAAGGTGCATTGGTTGTGTTGCGGAAATGATAAATGTATGCCTAGGTTGCGAGGGAATGGAATTGCAGATGCTGATTGAGCTGCAGAATTGAAATATTACAGGGAATGGCCTTGTTGTTGCAGCAGCTTGGTTTGTAAGACTGAGGCAGGAACTGGTAGAATGGTTTGCTCTGGTGTTGTCGCTGCATTCAGATGGAAGCAACATGGGAGCTGAGAAGATTGAGGTTGCTGTGGAAGCCAGAAAAGAGAGAGAGCAGAACTTGAGTTGGAGGAGAACAAGCATTGCAGGGGGTGGTCTTGCTGTGGTGTATTGCAGGTGGTACAATGGAAGCTGATGGTCACAGGGACTATGATAGAATGGAACTGAACCTGAGGTGAAGCTGCAGAAGCTACATATGATGATGTAAATGGATGGTATTTTAGCCGCTTCAATTGGAGGCTCTGGTGGTAGATTTGGTTGAGTATTGTCTTTGCTAGTCTGAGGTAATGGTGGTATTGCAAGCAGCTGTTGCAGTGAAGTGTGAGTGAGATGCAGTTGCTGTGAATTGTCAATACAGGGAAGACTCACTGCAATATAGCAGGTGGAGTTATAACTGAAATGGTGTTGTGGTCATGAAGGATTTGTATGAGCCGAAGAGAATGGCTCAGGTGAAGTACAAGAGTTGTGGCTAAGAGAAATGGGTAGAAATTGTCGGTCTTTGGAGATTATAAAGTCAGAGAAATTGGCAGTGAAGATGGTGGTATTCAAATGAGGTTCCATGTGCAGGTGAAATTGCAATTGGTGCTGCTGAATTACAGACTAGTTGCTGCTGTGGGTTAGTGATGATGCTGATGCAGATGGAAGAGTTCAAGGACATGATTTTGCGGAGAAATAGTCTGCTTCGGTGGAATTCATGGATGAGAATTGATGGGCCGAGCAAGATTACAGTGGAAGTGATGATGGAGTCTCGTAATGGTTTTGTGTAGTGGATGTGCAAATCGGTGGTTTATGAAGTGCAAAAAGTGCACACGATGCAATTACAGAGCCGATAGTAATGGATTGTATGCAAACAGTCGGGAGAGAATGAAGTAACGAGAATAGATGGTTGTAATGAATTGCAGACTAGATTTGATACTACAGACTTGAAGCACAATGATAGTGCAGGCGAGAATGGAGTTAGTGTAGCGGGCATTGCGCAGTTCTTGTGATGGAACACTTCGTAGAGTGGCGGTGAAGAATTGAGTTGGATGTGCATGCATTGAACCGAAGTGAAGGTAGCGACCATTATGGCTGGATGACAAACAGTGCAGCACCATCTTGGTGCAACAGAACTATGGCGTGTGCAACATGGCCTAGGCCTATGCCAGTTAGACCCTGACTCATCTTAACTCAGCTGATTCACCCATCTGACTCACTCGACTGTGCTTGACTCGGTCTGATTCTGAATTGACCCGGCCGAGTTGGATCGTTGACCGAGTTGACTCATTGACCGATGACCGGGCGGAATTTGCCGGTCACCTGAGATGTTTTCCGGTGACTTTTCCGGCCAAGTTCCGGCCACAATCCCAGTTTTCCGTCTACCGCTTTTGGACAGAGTTTTCACATGGGTTTTTCTCACACATGGGCTTGGTGGACTTCTATCTTTTGGACCCTTGGGGCTTGACCTAATTTTGGAACAAGAAGAGCTATAAAGGAGAAAGTTTCTACAACTTTGGGGGAAGAATCTTTCATCTTTGATCTATCTTTTTGGCCTCTTTTTTTTCTAGGGTTTACACCATGAAGTCTTTTCTCTTTCTTCTTGTTATGAACTCCATGAATATGAGCTAGAGTTTTCTTTTGGTTATGGATTAGTTGGATTTCCAACATGAGTTTTTGTTCAATAAATTAGTTTTGTCTCCATATTATCGTTTATGATTCACCATTAATATTGTTACATGATTTGAATGCTTGTTTAGTCGAGTCGCGAATCGATTGAGTTTGCTTTCATCTTTATTGCTAGATTAGGGTTATTATACGCAAAAGTGATAATTCCGGATTGCAAGTAGCATAAATATGATTATAGTTTGTAGTGATATATTCTTATGATCATATGTGAACCATAACCTTTGTTAAATTGAATTAGTGCTTTTACACGTTCGATTGCTTTGATTGGCCTGATTTCATAGAACCTAATGCATCTAGGAATTAAACTTAATTAGTGCTTTTACACGTTAGGTTGTTCTTTTAGATAGAATTCATATTCGCATCTTTTAATGTGTTTGTTGATGACAAGAGGAGATTAGCAGGATATTCTTGCGATCAAGGTATTCTAGGGTCTTTGATAAAAGTTGAGATTAAAATATCAATTCTAGTTATTGTGTTGAAAACGTGTTTGTGAATGAAAACGAAATCCATGACCAATACTTTCTTATCCTTGATTTGATTTGTTTGCTTATTTCTTTATTTGTTTTATTTAGTTTATTATATAAAAATCACAAAACCCCGGTGTTATTTATAGGGAACCGAAACAATTTGACAACCTAGACACTGCATCAGGATCGATCCTTTCTTTCCTTGCTTCATTATATATTTTGAGTAGTAAGAAAGTGTAATTTATATTTGTGTCGGTGACAACCGGTCAAATTTTGGCGCCGCTCTTGGGAGGGAGGCGAATTTGTTAATTGTTTTTGGTTTCTTATTTTTGTTTTTAGTTTTTGTTTTATTTTTCTTATTTACGGTTTTTAACCTTGGTTTGAGAATTTTATTTCGGGTGCTTGTTTCTCATGGAAGGAGCATACTACATGAATGACTACGGTTTTCAACAACCTCAACAATTCGAAAACTACCAATTCCGGGGTATAATCAAAACCAATTCATTGGTTATGACCAATATTCCATGGAACCTTATGGTTTTCCTCAACAACCTTATGGCGGGGAACAACCACAAGTATGGGAGGATTCTTATGCTCGTGAACAAAAAGTCTCTAATTTTATAGACAAAGTTTCCAACTTTTTACAAGAGGAATTTCAAAAAGCTAAAGAGACTACAAACGAGCAACTCCAAGAACTTCGGAAGGTATTGCTAGCTTGCGAAGAGGCATTGATCAATGCAAGGAAGATATGGATAATTCTAATGTGCATATGGTTTGTGATGAATATTTGATTGATGCTAATGTTGAAAAGGCCAATCCTTGGGCACTTTCGTTGATAATTGTGTAGTTAACTCAACTCTTGATCTTAATAATAATCATTCACCTATTCAAAAGGATGAGTTAGAGATTAGCAACACTAAATTCAGCGAGGACCAATCTTATGTTGACTATGATAGTGACGGTGATTATGATACATTGCTTGAAACAACTCATGGTGACATCTCCGAGAGTCTTTTTGGGATCAAGATGTAGACGAAGAGGAATATGTCAACACTTGTGTAGATTACTCAAGCATTGATCTTAATAATGATCAAGAGCCTATTCAAAGGGTGGAGCTTGAGGATGATGCATTTTTGAGTGTTCTAGAAAAGTTTTTATAATAAAATTTGGATCCGCAAAAGAGTATGTGCCTTACAACAAGGAGGAGTATGTTGAGAATGAGACCGGTTTGACCAATATTGTGGAAGACCCAATTGAGCTTGCAAATGATTGTAATGATGATGTTTATGTCGAGACTTTGGTTAAGGCAGAAACGGACGAAGAATGGTTGCAAGGTTTGATAGAGGACCATGATATACAAGAGGTGAATAATTCACTTGAGTTTTTCAAGGATGAAGAGGATTACATGACAAGAGATTGTGCAGTTTTGTCTAACCCGTTTGCCTATTATTTCTTCTCCTTTACCTCTTATTGGTTTGAATGTATGTTCTTCGAGAATATTGTTGAATGACTTTGTTTCTCGTTTTCCGCCATTAGAAAAACTTGATTCTCATACTATGCAGGTTATGGAACAAGAAACCGTGGATGTACCCGACGTCTATATTCTTTATACACTTCCAAGTGTGGACAAGAATAAGTGTGGGGGAAGCTTTTATCGGTTCATAGCTTCACTTTTGCTTTATTGTACTAATATTTGTGTGAAGCTAGTATTTGCAAAACAGGTTACATGGAAGGATCCCCAACTTTTCGATTGTTGGTATATGGACGATAACAAAAGAGCCGGCCGACGACTTTAAACCAAGCGCTAAATGGGAGGCAACCCATAGGTTTTGTATCTTAAACCCTTGTATTTATTTATTTTTATAGTTTTCATATCATATTTGCATCCCCATGTTTAATTTCATTGAGTCCGGAATCTATCTTAGAAGAGAATGAGGACGAATACCTTTTAGTCAGAAAAATTCAGACTGCACGTAGTTCAGTCCAGAGACCATAACTGTCAGACCGTTTATCGAAACACTGTTCCCATTTGACACTTTGTAGAAAACACGTAGATGAACAACTTTTGTGAAATGGAGTTTTTCCAAATTCATTACCAATTTGTACAGTTTTTGCGTTTTATCTGCTGTTACGTCAGAATTCAGAATTTTCGGTTTTACACATTGAGGACAATGTGAAGTTTAAGTGTGGGGGAGTCTTTTGCATATAGAGTTTTTAGCCTTTTTTGAGTCAAAATTTTCAATTTTTTGGTATATATTTGAATAAAACTCCAACTTGTAGTTAGTTTAGAGTCACATAGTATACATGTCGCTAAGATTACATCGAGAATCTCATAAGAGTGACTGAACTTAGAGATGACAGAGAACATGATCGGGTTTCTTAATTATATGAGAGTTAAATTTGGATTTAACCATGCCAGTGGCAAATAAGGTGCAGACTGAATTCGGTATTAGAGTAGTGGTCCCCTATAGTGGAGACTACCCATGTTACATAATGTGAGGCACCGACCTTCAATTCTTTTGTACTGTCTAAATTTGTGCTTTTAGAGTGTGTGTCACCGTACGTAAATTCCGGGCAGAATGGTGAGCTGCCCAACCTCCCACCATAGAAGCACTATTTTGATCTCTTGAGTGCTATTTTTATCAATCATGATAGTGACATCGAATTGCTAACTTACATACCACTTGTAATCTTGTTCGCAGCTTAGCACCATCCACCTTATCTCTCTCTACACCAACAGGTCCATAGAAACACCATCATCATTAACAAATGTGAGCATCACAAATCTACAAGGAAAGTTGAAAACGTTTGAGGCAACAATACAAAAAAAAAAAAAAAAAGAGTGAAAATTATCAAGATGAGAGTTCGAGAAGTTTATGATATCAAGACATATAAGTTGTGAAGAATCAAGCGGTAAAGTACTTACACCATGGCCTTTGTACTTACGTTTTTATTTTATTTGTATTTTACTTTCTCTTGACTTAAAACAAAATAATAATAATAATAATAATAATATATAAAAAAAAAACGAAAATTGAAAGAAAAAAAAAAAAAAAAAAAAAGACAAGAGAAAATGTTTAGGTTTGTTAATAGTTTTTATTATTTTGTTTTATTTTTATTTTGTATTTGTTTTATTTCTTATTTTTAAAATATTTGATTACTAATTTAAATAAAATATTGGATTATTGGCGATATAATTTATATTAAATTACTGACTTTTGGTTGGTAGCCGAGCAACAAGTCGAGCTCCAACTCCTTTCTCGAATAACAACACCCAACCTATGAAAAATAAAGCTACCTAAACCACTACCAGGCGTCATTGCTAACCAAACAATTCTTTAGACGCTTGAAGAAAGAAATAAAATCATCACTAAGCTCTCCTAGAGTAGTAAAAGCTAAAACACCCAAACCATAGCCATGTGCAACACAATCGACAAATATTTGGTGCGCTTGCGCGCGATTGCCTTCGAAATAGCCTGCCCTAATAAAGGCTCGAACACCGTCACCGGTGAAGGGAGAGACACCTGTGACATCCATACACACATCCCGCCCGTTCTCCCAATTAAGCACAAGGATATCGGCTGGCCTTAAATCCTTGTTATCATCCGATAAAATACCCAGATTCGCTTCCTACGTGCGAGGTACACAAAGCTTTGTAGCGGATATCGCAGCTAAATCACGAACTAAGTCATGACGAAACTTAATCCCAACATCTTTAGCACAATGAAGCGCGTGATCGCCAAAGATATCCATAGGTTTATTACAACAAGAGCATAACCCCCCTTCGACGAACAAAGGAATACCAAGACGATAGCAAACTACAGACCTGAACTGTCGGGGGCCAAGGCACTGACCAAGACCACTAACCGGGATAGCCAAGAGATAGTCCTGAGCATGCTTGATCTGGTTACACTGCCATAACATAGAGTCTCTAACAGATAAAGTAAACTGGACAGGGATTCGCTTCTTGACCGCGCCAAAATACGTAACTGCCAAAGAGTGCATAGAGGGGGGCAGTGTCGTCGACGCAGTAAGTGGGAGGCAAATCACATACCTGAGTAAAATTCTGAAGAGCTAACTTGTAAGCAGCACCACTATCAACAGGGAATAAACTACCAAGTATCACCTTCCGCAAGGAGGCCGTCTGACTCTGGGAGGCAAGATAACAGTAAAACCGAGTGTCGGCCATAGTATAAATACCAAGCCCCCCATCTTTGATAGGTAACGTAGCTAATCTCTGTTGCAGAGGACCGAAACCAGCTACATCTCCCGTTATCGAAGCCTCAAATACTTGAGTAAGTGATCACAAAGAGGTCAGGGCTCGTTGTATAGCAAAGCAGGATTGGTTGTGCGCATAGCAAAATACACTGAGACACCGACACGCTTATGCAAAGAAAATCTCACTCTGAGGATCTTTGAGCTTTTTGATAGCCGACATTAATTGAATAGTCTTGTTCACCCTACCCAAAACCATGTCGCTTATGAAGTCCATGTCCAAACTCACAGGTCCACCCAAAAGTTTGACCCCTTTGCTCGGCCTCCCAATATCTCTGGGGAAAATACCTTCCTCGAGACTACGAGGATCGAGAGTAGGCCAAAATACCTCTGTCTTCTTGATATTGAGATGCAGTCCCCTAGCTGGTCCTTCAGATTCTACAATCTTAAAAGCTCTGGCAACCTCCAGAGTATCTCCGACAATAGTACCGTCGTCAAGATACCAAGCATGTAAATCGAGTTTACACCGAGAGGCAATGGACTTCACCAGAGGGTAAAGAGTCAAAGCAAACAGAAGGGGACCGAGAGGATCACCTTGCTGAACCCCTAAAGAAGAGGACAAAATGTACTGGTCGTAGAAGGTTTTGCAGGCCTGGCATAGCAGAATTCAACCCAGCGAGAAATACCTGGACAATGAAGCCGAACCTCTCTGATAAGATGAGACCTGCAAACCATGTTGAAAGCGTTAGAAGTCAATAAGCAACATTGACATCTTGTCCGAGTGCCCTTCCAGCTCAACAAACTATTTGCAAAGATGAAATATGCTTTCTCCCCTACTGGTACACCAACTCCAAACCGATGATCCCCCAAATAAGAAGACATGGCCTTGCCAACCGAGAAAGCGGCAACTTTAGAAACCAAGTGTCGCTTGAGATAGTACCTACCGCAATATGCCTTAAACCACCACCAAAGTTTGAGTAAAGGCGTCGGGGAGCACCGGCGATGAGCTCTCCCAAGACCACCGGACACTTGCCAAGCAACCAAAGGTTGACCACGCCCGTGATTGAAGCCAATAAATCATCCGCCATCGCCGTCGCCGCACCACTCAATGTGTCAACCAAATGCCGCGCACGCAAAACCATCACGACCACATGAAGTGCCTCTTGGGAAACTCCTGATAGCCCCCCGAACAGCCCGTGAATCAACCGAGACCGGCTCACCACGAGAACTTCCTCCGAATGGATAGAGGTGGAGCCGTAGGGTGCTTCGTCTCAAATCTAAAAATGTGTTCTCGCAGCAATGAGAGCAACACCATTGGAAGATAATACCCGGATGGCGCAGCATAATGTCCAAGCTCTAACTTCTTACGGCAAGCACTCAAGTTGGACGATCCGCTTTCTTCTCATTGTCCTGGTTTGGTGCTTTGATGGTTTCCGTGAACTGCAACAACTTAGAGACCAGCAAAACAACCACCTGGTTCTTTCCAAATCAACAGCGCCCGTTGGATCGCAGCTACCTGCAGTCGCTTACGATTGCATGACTTCTCATCTGCCTTGGGTCTGTAACGAACCAACGTGCAAATGGGTAGGAGGATTAACCTAATCCAAGCAACAGTATCCGAAGGTGTGCTTAGCACAATGTCCAAGCACACTTTCAAAGTGCGAGAAAACTCAACTGCACTTATGAGGAATGTCAAAATCGTGGGGAAAGACCTCTGAAAATAGCACATAACAAATTAGGTGTTAGAGAAAATCCCTCATCGTGCAGCGCCTTTGCGGACAAATCCTCCACAGGTAACACCTTGTCGTCGTGACTGGCAGGTATAAAAAAAAAGAGAGAGAAAAAAAAATAAAAATAATAAATTTTTGGGTTTGTATAGTTCGTTTTTAGTTTTGTATTCTTTCAATAAAGCCAATGGAAAGAAGGAATATATATAAGGAAGTTTCAAGCAACAAGGAATTAGAGGAAAGAATCATATTGTCAAGATTCTACGAAGTTCAAGAGTTATCATCAAGAGTTGAAGACCGAAGACGAAGATGAAGACATCGATAGAAGACCGAAGACGTTTCTATGGATGCTTTGTGAGAGTGGTGCTAGCTGCACGCCGAACGGATAACGAGGTAAGTAAGCATATTCCCACCTTCGTTAAGTGGTTGATTTCATTTCGAAGAGATCGTCAGAAAAATGGGTTTTCAAAAATTATAAAAGATGTGGGTTTTCAAAATACTTCGGAGGGTTTTGCCTTCCTACCATTCAATGTGTCACAGATTCTCTCTTCATTCCTACCTGGACACATGTGTGACCCATAAAAAGTTGTTTATTATTGAGAGCAATTTCATAAAACCCTTTCTTGTGAGGCATAGTCGAGACTTTTGATCACTCCGAACCCGAATTTCTTTCGAGAAGGGATGGTTATTTCTCTCTCAACTTTTAAGAATGAGATTATGTTCATTTATGTGTCTAACTTCTTATGACTAGTGTGCAGAATCTCTATGTCTTCTTAGCACGTTGGATGTTATCATTTCGGAGAACTAGTAAGTTGGAAAAGTAGGTTTTGTGGGTATATCTCTAGTAAACCCTCATGAGACTATAACTCGTCCACTAGGGACACCTAGGGGTTTAAAGGCTTGTTATTTATGCTAAAAGTGACCGTAGCCTCGACGACACGGAGTTGTATGTATTTTTAAAAATTTATTTTGTTTGATTTGCTCGAGGACTAGCAAAGTCTAAGTGTGGGGGAATCTGATAGGTGTTGTAAAACACCTAATATTATATCTAGTATTTATGCTTTCTTTGCTATTTTTCGTGTGAATTATGTATCTTATGTTTGCTTTTGAGTTTTATAGGTATCTTGGAGTCATTGGAGCGAAAAGAAGTAGAAATTGCTCAAATGTTGGATTTATTTTTCATCGTGGTGACGAGAGCGAAAAGGCGAAGCTATCGGCGAAAGAACGAGGCCATTCCGGTTCCGTAGATGAGAAGGTTACGAGCAAAATCAACAGTTAAGCTTGTCGGGCCCAAGGACTGATAGTACAAAAAGTGTGTTTGGTGGCCCTTATCCATTTTGGGCGCCTAAGTCGAGCTTCCATTCCTACAAGACCCTAAAATTGAGAGTAATCATCTCTCAATAATTTCTTCTATCTGAAATCGAGATAAACTCGGTGGCTGCTCCGAACTCGAATCCAAGAGAAAAGAGGAAAAATTGATGCTCTCTTCTTGGTTAATTAATGGAGTTAGGATAGTGTTGATGCCGAGAACAGATAGAGAAGAGGTGAAATTGAAGTCCTGCAAAGATGGGTTCTCATTGTAATTAGGTTTTTTGTTGATACTATCGATTGAAGGTGATGGAGGGGTTCATGTTGACGATGCTTGTCGATTAACGGTGGGTTTTAGGTGAATTTGTGTATGACAGAAATAACGGCTCGAATTAATGGTGGGTCAAAATGAGATGCAGAAGCAAGTGCAAGGGATCGAGCAAGAGATTGAAAGGGGTTTTGTGGCTGGAAAATCAAGACAGGAAGATGTTGAAATTCAGAGATGAATCTGAAATGGAGACAACAGATGGAGTTGCAGGGGATGGTATTATGGTTTGTAGGTGTAGCTTGGAGATAAATGGGTCTTGGTTAGTTGGACCGAATTCGATTCGGTGGTAGTGATGGGAGTTTCGGATATTCAAGAGGAGTTAATGGAGGTGCTACCATGGATTTGAAGGCTCGAGTCATTGCAGGGGATGTTGTTGGTTGTGTAGAGAGCAGAATAGCCAGATGATGTTGGTTCGGGTGGTGTTGGTTGGCCTGAGATAACAGTGTGGCTCAAGGTGCATTGGTTGTGTTGCGGAAACGATAAATGTATGCCTAGGTTGCGAGGGAATGGAATTGCAGATGCTGATTGAGCTGCAGAATTGAAATATTACAGGGAATGGCCTTGTTGTTGCAGCGAGCTTGGTTTGTAAGAATGAGCCAGAAACTGGTAGAATGGTTTGCTCTGGTGTTGTCGCCGCATTCGGATGGAAGCAACATGGGAGCCGAGAAGATTGAGGTTCTTTGTGGGAAGCCGAAAGAGAGAGAGCAGAACTTGAGTTGGAGGAGAACAAGCATTGCGAGGGGGGTGGTCTTGGCTGTGGTGTATTGCGGGGGTGGTCTTGTTGTGGTGTATTGCGGGTGGTACAATGGAAGTCGATGGTCACAGGGGACTATGATACAATGGAACCGAACCTGAGGTGAAGCCGCGAAGCTACATATGATGATGTAAATGGATGGTATTTTAGTTGCTTCAATTGGAGGCTCTGGTGGTGGATTTGGTTGAGTATTGTGCTGCTGGTACTGAGGTAATGGTGGTATTGCAAGCAGCTGTTGCAGTGAAGTGTGAGTGAGCTGCAGTTGCTGTGAATTGTCAATACAGGGAAGACTCACTGCAATATAGCAGGTGGAGTTATAACTGAAATGGTGTTGTGGTCATGAAGGATTTGTATGAGCCGAAGAGAATGGATCAGGTGAAGTACAAGAGTTGTGGCTAAGAGAAATGGGTAGAAATTGTCAGTGCTGGAGATTATAAAGCTGTAGAAAGTGGCAGTGAAGATGGTGGTATTCAAATGAGGTGACATGTGCATGTGAAATTGCAATTGGTGCTGCTGAATTACAGACTAGTTGCTGATGTGCGTTAGTGATGATGCTGATGCAGATGGCAGAGTTCAAGGACATGATTTTGCGAGAGAAAGAGCTGCTGCATCGGTGGAATTCATGGATGAGAATTGATGGGGGCTGAGCAATATTATAGGGAAGTGATGATGGAGTCTGTAATGGTTTTGTTTAGTGGATGTGCAACTGGTGGTTTATGAAGTGCAGGTGCAGGCACTGATGCAATTACAGAGCTGATAGTAATGGATTGTATGCAAACAGTCGTGGGAGAGAATGAAGCGAATCGAGAATAGATGGTTGTAATGAATTGCAGACTAGATTTGATACTACGAGACTTGAAGCACAATGATAGTGCGGCTGAGAATGGAGTTAGTGTAGCGTGGCATTGCAGTTGTCATGATGGAACACTTGGAGAGTGGCAGTGAAGAATTGAGTTGGTCACATGCATGCATTGGAACCCGAAGTGAAGGTAGCAGCCATTATGGCTGGATGACAAACAGTGCAGCACCATCTTGGTACAACAGATGGCCTGTGCAACATGGCTTAGGCCTATGCCAGTTAGACCCTGACTCATCTTAACTCAAATGATTCACCCATCCACTCACTAACCAGGCTTGACTCGGTCTGATTCTGAATTGACCCGGCCGAGTTGGATCGTTGACCGAGTTGACTCATTGACCGATGACCGGCGGACTTTGCCGGTCACCTGAGATGTTTTCCGGCCAAGTTCCGGCCACAATCCCAGTTTCCGGCGACCGCTTTTGGGCGAGTTTTCACATGGGTTTTTCTCACACATGGGCTTGGTGGACTTATATCTTTTGGACCCTTGGGGCTTGACCTAATTTTGGAACAAGAAGATCTATAAAGGAGAAAGTTTCTACAACTTTGGGGAAGAATCTTTCATCTTTGATCTATCTTTTTGGCCTCTATTTTGTTTTCTAGGGTTTACACCATGAAGTCTTTTCTCTTTCTTCTTGTTATGAACTCCATGAATATGAGCTAGAGTTTTCTTTTGGTTATGGATTAGTTGGATTTCCAACATGAGTTTTTGTTCAATAAATTAGTTTTGTCTCCATATTATCGTTTATGATTCACCATTAATATTGTTACATGATTTGAATGCTTGTTTAGTCGAGTCGCAAATCGATTGAGTTTGCTTTCATCTTTATTGCTAGATTAGGGTTATTATACGCAAAAGTGATAATTCCGGATTGCAAGTAGCATAAATATGATTATAGTTTGTAGTGATATATTCTTATGATCATATGTGAACCATAACCTTTGTTAAATTGAATTAGTGCCCTTACACGTTCGATTGCTTTGATTGGCCTGATTTCATAGAACCTAATGCATCTAGGGAATTAAACTTAATTAGTTCTTTTACACGTTAGGTTGTTCTTTTAGATAGAATTCATATTCGCATCTTTTAATGTGTTTGTTGATGACAAGAGGAGATTAGCGGGATATTCTTGCAATCAAGGTATTCTAGGGTCTTTGATAAAAGTTGAGATTAAAATATCAATTCTAGTTATTGTGTTGAAAACGTGTTTGTGAATGAAAACGAAATCCATGACCAATACTTTCTTATCCTTGATTTGATTTGTTTGCTTATTTTTTTATTTATTTTATTTAGTTTATTATATAAAAATCACAAAATCCCGGTTTTATTTATAGGGAACCGAAACAATTTGACAACCTAGACCTCTCACGTGGGATCGATCATTTCTTGCCCTTGCTTCATTATATATTTTGAGTAGTAAGAAAGTGTAATTTATATTTGTGTCGGCTGACAACCGGTCACTTGACAGTTGACACTTAAGGGGTATGCCTTCGTTGTAGGTAGGAAAATCGAAGCTTGAGTATGAGAACCCTAAGGGAAGTCTCCGAGCATACGTAATTTATCATCCAAGGCCTTCTTGAATTTAGTGTTATTTTGACTAGGATAATGGAGACTAATATACTTTGTTCTGATCATAAATGGCTTCTAGATTATATGTAATTTGAATTGTTTGATTGCAAGTTATTCTGATATTGATGGTGATGTAATTTGATTGTAAAGTTTGATAAAATCGGATCAATGATACATTACTCTTTTTCCTATTTTATTAAACATTTATAAGTTGGGTTATTTTGGTTGAGCCAAACCAGTGCCGTTACGGCACGGGTTATGTCTAGTATAGTAAAAAAGACATTTGGTTTTTTGGGCTACAAGAAAAAGAAAACTACTAAGCCTAAACAGGCACAAAAGAAGAAAACAACTCAAACATGGAAGGCTCCAAGTAAAGATACCATAAAAATCAATGTTGGTGCAACATTGATTTCGAGTTAGTACCAGCCAGTTATGCTCTAATTCTGAGAAATGATGCAGAAACTTTGAAGGAGGAAGAGCGGGGGCAATCAACATGCTCAGACCCACAACAGGCACAGATTGTAGGAGTGTTGCAGGCTACAAGGTGGGCCAAAGAGAAGCAATTGCAAAATTTCAGTATAGAAGCCTATTTATATACCTCAGGTCTACAAATCTTCCCGAATATATCTTCTTTTCTTCCCTGCAAGTCACGGATTTTTCTCCTTTTTAATCTCACGCGTCTCCCTGTTTTAATCCAACTTCTCTCGGAAAAGTGAAACCAAATATTCAGAAATATCTTCTCTAATTATTTCCGCACGCAACTGCCAATAATAGTTCAATAACTTCTCTCTTTTCGGTCTTTCCCTGTTTTGATGAGACGGGTATGGAAACTTGATTATTTTCCGATTTAAACTCACATACCATTCTGTTTTAGTGTGACGGGATCATTCCAACCAATTTCCATGAAAATCTCTCATATAATCTCGTTCAAATTCTACTTTGAAGAACCGAGAAAGTTTATGCCTGTTTTGTGTCGTCTCGATGATCCAAACCCAATATCGTTGAATATAATATCCATGCTAACTCTCGTTTATCTCATACAAGTCAAGCCCAATCAAACTTAGTGCTTGAATCCCTTAAAATCACGTCCATAATCCTGCCCCAGAAAATTCGCAGTGAAAAGTTCACTTTCCCGCCAAAACCATTGGTTCAAAAGCTAGGGGATGGAGTGCCCCTATCCAAGCCAGGGTGCAAATAGCAAGTGGTCACCCCTTAGTAATTGAGGTGCCCCTTATCCAAATGAGGGGTACGAATAGTAATTTTCTCCCACAAGCGCAAATACCACTTTTCGAGCCAATTTTCCTGCAAAAGCTTATTTCTCCAAAAACACCTACAAAGACATAAAATACAAAAATAAGCGCAAAATCGAGTACTAACATTACGAGAGAATTGAGACTAATATAGACACATAAATGCATCTATCAAATACCCCCAAACTTATTATTTGCTAGTCCTCGAGCAAATCAATTCTACAAAATAAAATCCTAACTCACTTATCGCAGGCATCATCGGTTGTATTTAGCGTATGCAACAAGCCTTTAAACCCCAAGGTGGCCCTAGTGGACGAATTATAGTCTCGGGAGGGTTTACAAGAGATATACCCACCAAACCTTTACTCCGGACTCTAGCTATTTACGCGGAACCTTGGAAGGCACTAAAGAATCTCCTTGGTTGGCATACTTACGGACTACGGGAGGAAGTACCACGATGCGAAATTCCAATTGATGTACACGAGTTTGCACTCAAGCATACTAAAATTCATATATAAGTGACAGAGCTCTACTCAGATAGTTTCTGGACATCAATATCCGGAGTCAACAAATCACATGGATAGATTAAGAAGATGGATGTAGAAAAACATAGATGGTTTTAATGTTGACTAGATGAACGGTGTTTCTCATATCTGTCTGAAGGCCACTGCCAAAACGAACCTATCCTAATAGATTGAGATACGAAGTCGACTAATATCAACGCAATTTGGAATATAAAAGGGAACCAAAGGGGCCGAAAATCCTAATTCTAGATCAACTCGTCTGCATATACAAAGGGAACCAAATAGTCAATTTATTCACCGAACATTAACAATTAATTTTTTTTTTTTTAACAACATGATTAGATCTTGCGGATCCAAGCGCATACTTCTTGTCGGATATTACATGGTAATTCCCATGGATCCTGCGTTCCACGCTTGTTTAGGCGACGGAGACAGGGAGAACACACACATATTGCTATCCAAGTGTTATTTTTTATTATTATTTTTATTCCGTTTGGTCTAATTGGTCTGGTTTATTTTTTCTTTTTCTTTTCCTTAGTAACTCAATCACTCTATTTCATCCTAGCAAAGTGGTAACAACTTGAATCGTGAGCCCCACCTAATCACTTAGAGAAACATATTTTAAAAATAAAAAATAAAAATGCAGTGAAAAGGATTCAACGAGATATGGCAAAACTACCATGTTATTTCTAACACCCGAGCTCATGCTTTTATGAATAGACTATTTAGATGTTTCCATATACTCAGATTGGTTCCTCAACTCCTACAACCAAAATGCTTCCATCCACTTAGATTTGTTAGTGACATCCTTAATAAGCATAAATTTCTAGGCTCTGGAGTTTATTTATTGCAACTAAAAAGTTTCTCCCCCCCCTCCCCCAAAAAAACTTAAATCTAACATTGTCCTCAATGTTCTAAAGATAAAATTAAAAGCATGAACAAGGAGAAACTGTTACCACTTGAATCAAAAGAGTTAAGGAAAGATATTACCGTGTTGCATGAGCATGGGTTACCTCCCAAGAAGTGCTAAATTTAAAGTCTTCAAATGGACGTCTAATACCACAAAATGGCTGATTACCTTTCGAATCATATATCAATAGTCGAAACAACTGTGGATCAACAAAAACAAATAAAATTGCCACAATTATAATACAAATGCATCGGATTAGATAAATAAGCAGATATAGCACAACCTAATTTAAAACTTCTTCCAAGACAATTTGGGTTTATATGATGCGCCCACTTGGGCTTCATATGAGTGTCTTGAAAAATAGATCCATTCGAACTACGGGTCTCTAATAGCTGGATTTCCTTTTCAGACAGTATCAAGAGGATCAGGTTGTGGAGTCGGAAGAGATTCAAGTAATAACTCAGGTTCACTAGGCTCGAGTCCCAAGTTAGGGACTTCTAATGGGGATACTTTACCATCATCACCCCCAAACTTAGGGTAATCAGTATTTTCAGAAAGACCTCTAATTATTGCTTGAATTTCGGATCCTCGAGTCTTTAAAATACTCAAGAGCTTCTTCTAGATCACTACCCCCAAACTTAGGGTCAACACTACTCTTCGTAAGGCCTAGCACTATGGCTTGAATTTCAGGGTCCGTAGAGTCTTTAAAGTACTCGAGAGCTTCTTCTAGTTCAACAGTTTGGTCACCTAACTGACTTAAGAGAATCTTATCAAATTCATCCAAAGAATCATCCAATAAAGTGTCGTCCCAATTATCCTGAACTAAAGTGTTAATCATATTCATTTCCTCTAAATCATTAAAAGGTTGTCTAGTAACATTATAGATATTTAGTTCAAAGGGTCATATTACCAAAGGATATATTCATAAGCCCTCCTACAAGTTGATGATAGCATTAGATGTGGCTAAAAAGGGGCGACCTAAAATCACCTAAGATTTGAGCACTAGGGTCCCGAACGAGGTTGAGTGTCTAGAACAACAAAATCCAACTTTGGATAAATAAATTTATCAACCTCAATCGCGACATCCTCTATGACACCACGAGGTACTTTGACAGACCTATCAGCTAATGTAGGGTCATTTTAGTCGGTTTCAACTCACCAAGACCTAGATGGGTGTACACATGATACGAGAGTAAGTTAACACTGTCTCCTAAGTCAAGTAATGCTTTATCAACCATGTGATTACCAATCGTACAAGATATGGTGGGGCATCCGAGGTCTTTATACTTAGGGGTTGTTTGGTTGGAAGGATTGAACTTACGACCAGCTAAAGAGGCTTTCTTATGAACATTAAGCTTACGCTTTCGTGTACAAATATCCTTAAGAAACTTGGCATAAGCAGGCATTTGCCTAATTGCTTCTAATAAAGGAATATTTATGTTTACCTACTTAAAAATCTCCATTATTTCGTTGAAAGTTGACTCTCTCTTAGTTGGAACTAACAATCGTGGATATGGGGCTCTGGCACAAAATGAGATCTATCGAGAACCACATGGGCATCACTAGAAATTTTATCGGTCTCTTGACTAGTGGCTCCTTAAGGGCTCATCTTGGGAACTAGAATGGGAACTAGAAGGTGTATCTACGATATGTCCACTATTAGGCATGGCTACCTTATTGTATCTTGTTTTACCACTCTTAAGGGTTGTTACGAGTTCATATGATTGAACTCTTTCTCTCTAGAGGTTACTTCATGAATTCCTCTGGGATTGGGTAGTGGTTTATTGGGGGACTTTTCCTTTTCTCTTTCTCTCAAAAATTCTGCAATTATACTAACTTGATTTTTTAGCTCAAATAGCCCGGGAGTTTTCTGTAAACCTTTCTCAACCGTTTGCTTAAACTCTGCGAAATGTTATGAGATAAGATGGTCGAGAGACTCTTCTAAGCTCATGATTTTTTTATCCGATAGGTTCTGATACTGATCTGACCCTAAATGGTTCTTAATATGCCCAAAACTTGAGCGAGCCTGGGAAATACTAGACTGACCTTGACTCTGGCCCTTAGACTAAGAGAAATTCGGGTGGTTCCTCCAACCCCGGGTTATACGTATCTGAATATGGATCAAATCTCTGACGGTTTTCAAAACTAGAGTTGTTATAAAGAGCATGGTCTTGCTCTTCGTATCTACAATGGTGTGACCCTTGATTCATTTCTAAGGCCTCTAGACGCCTAAGAATATCCGACCCATAATCAACTCTATCGACCCTATGGATATGATTTCTAGGTATTTTTGGTTCTCTATTTGAATCCCATTGCCTAGTTTTCTTAGCTAACTCGATGAATTCGTCGAGACATTCATCTGGGTCTTGATGGGTAAATTCTCCACCACTAATTGTTTTTACCCGCATACGGGTTTCACTATCAAGGCCCTCATATAAAATTTGGGCCATGTGGGATTTTTCAAAGCCGTGATGTGGACACGGTATAACAATTCACTAAACCTTTCTACATAATCATGAAGTTTTCACCTAATTTATGCTTAAAGGTTTGAATAGACTATAGAAACGAATGTATGTATTATGGTGTGGGTAGAATTTCTTAACAAATGCCTCTACAAGACCATCCCGGTGGTAATTGTTTTAGAAGGAATAAAATGATACCACTCTTTGGCTTTATCATGGAGAGAGAAGTGAAACAAACGTAACCTAAGCACATCTTTGGAGACATTTGGATAGTTCATTGTGTCACAAATCATTTCAAAGTCTCTTATGTGGGTATACGGGTTCTCATTCTCTAACCCACTAAACTTACGTATCATGCCAATAGTCTCTTGTCTAATATCAAATTGGACCGTAGAAGCTGGTGGAACTACACCTGGGTCACGCACTGCCCTAGACGGGTTCAAACGATCCCTAAGGGTTTTTATCGGGACCTCATCATCTTTTTCCTCAACCATTTTGGCAAAAATAGAAGTATTAAGGATATTTTCCTCACCGTGAGAAGAACGTCCAAAATTAGTTTTTTCTAGATTAAGGTAGTCAAGATTCTTGTTTCCTAAAATATCACTTCTAGGTTTTTCACGCATAAACCGTCTAGAGCGTCTCTCTTACGTTACGGCATACAAGAATTCAACAAAATGTGCACATGCCAATGTTGGGCTACCTAATTTATGTAAGCTTGGGTTACCTACAACGAAATATACCCAAAGGTACGAGTTGAGGTTTGTGGACTTTCATCCTGTAACTCCCATAAGGCCCAAGGCACGGGTTCAAATTTACTAATCCACCCGTTTTCCTAAACTCGGTAGTCGACGAAGATGCAATTGGTGTGTGCGGTGTTTTTTTTTTTATAAATAAAGTACTAAAAATAAACACAAACAAATAAAAAATTTACAAGTCCAAAAATAAATAAAGAAACTACTAAAAATAAGATGAAAGTCTAAAAATAAAATCTTCGGTTTCTCCCTTTTTGTAAGGCAAGTTCAACTTTCCACGTTTCGCTTCAAGCAAATCCACACAAAGCAAAAACAAAAATACCAAAGAAGTAAAATAGAACAAAAAATAATCTAAAATAATAATAATAATAAATAATATATATACAATAATATTTCAAATAATAATAAATTAATACTAAATATATACAAAACCTAAAAAAAAAAATGCAAAACCTAAAACCTAAACCTAAATACAAGTCCCCGGCAGTGGCGCCAAAAACTGATGTAGTGCTAAAAAAGGGTTTGATTCTCGGACTTGGGAAGTTGTTGATTTTAGACTTAATTAAAGAAAATACTAAAACTAGCAAAAATATGTAAAAGAAGGTAACAAGAGTAAGAGTTACTGGGACTCAGGATTTCACTGTTTCTCATATTCATGTGGTTCAGAAATTAATCCTAGGATATTTATGGCTTAAATAATAAAATTTATTGACTCTTAATATTTGCCAAGATAGATTTTTGAAAGCAATGACTGTAAATATAAAGCATGGGACATAAATCATTTAAGCTAAGCATGACCCATCAATTGAAATAACAATCACTCAATAAAAACCATAAAACAATTATAAACGAAGTGCAAAAAAGTAAATAAGAATTAATTCAAGTTACCACATAGATGATATCTAGCTTCCTCCTTCGTCCCGGTGATTGGGTTTAGCTTTTTGCAACGCCGTAATGATATTACAGATATTCTTTTTT
This sequence comes from Papaver armeniacum, assembly GCA_023531295.1. Classification (NCBI taxonomy): domain Eukaryota; kingdom Viridiplantae; phylum Streptophyta; class Magnoliopsida; order Ranunculales; family Papaveraceae; genus Papaver; species Papaver armeniacum. Next base: position 132,275 of record JAJJWW010018680.1, on the reverse strand, counting down.
ACAAGCCGGGTGTTGCAATTTAAACCTAACTGTTACAAACGTACTATCGCAGACACTGTTCAACAGCGACAGTTCTTTGTTGTTTGTTCTTCGTGTTCTTGAGAACGACACTTCGTTGGTGTCGTCTGCAACTTCTCCTTCTTCTTCTCTGCTGCTGCTACAGAATTGCTCTGCAATGATTTTTTTAATGCTCTGCACTACCCCTAACTCCTGATATCCCTTTTGTGACTTCATTCAGGCCTATTTATATACCTCAAGTCTACAAATCTTCCCGAATATATCTTCTTTTCTTCCCTGCAAGTCACGGATTTTTCTCCTTTTTAATCTCACGCGTCTCCCTGTTTTAATCCAACTTCTCTCGGAAAAGTGAAACCAAATATTCGAAATATCTTCTCTAATTCTTTCCGCACGTGAATTGCCAATATAATAGTTCAATAACTTCTCTATTTTCGGTCTTTCCTGTTTTGATGAGGCGAGTATGGAAACTTGATTATTTTCCGATTTAAACTCACATACCATTCTGTTTTAGTGTAACAAGATCATTCCAACCAATTTCCATGAAAATCTCCCATATAATCTCGTTCAAATTCTACTTTGAAGAACCGAGAAAGTTTATGCCTGTTTTGTGTCGTCTCGATGATCCAGCCCAATATCGTTGAATATAATATCCATGCTAACTCTGTTTATCTCATACAAGTAAAGCCCAATCACACTTAGTGCTTGAATCCCTTAAAATCACGTCCATAATCCTGCCAGGGAAAATTCGCAGGTGAAAGTTCACTTTCCGCCAAAACCATTGGTTCAAAAGCTAAGGGATAGAGTGCCCCTATCCAAGCCAGAGTGCAAATAGCAAGTGGTCGCCCCTTAGTAATTGAGGTTCCCCTTATCCAAATGAGGGGTCCGAATAGTAATTTTCTCCCACGAGCGCAAATACCACTTTTCGAGCCAATTTTCCCGCAAAAGCTTATTTCTCCAAAAACACCTACAAAGACATAAAATACCAAAATAAGCGCAAAATCGAGTACTAACATTGCGAGAATGAGACTAATATAGACACATAAATGCGTCTATCAATAGACAAGTTTGAGATAACAACGCTCGCGAGTTCGACCGAGAAGTGCTCTAACAATGTGCTCAGATTGCCCATCGAACCCGTGGAACCCATATAAGTGTTGCCCGAGTCTACCCAAGTTATGTTCCCCGGGTTGACCCAAGTTTGGCTAACATACAAGTTTGTTAATGTGATAACAACAAATTTTAGTAATAATAAGATTTAAATGCTTAATTATTAATGAGATTGATATAATTTGTATTTTCATTATTAGATTTGAAGATAATATCTACAATTACTTTAAATAGATAATAAGACTAATTATAAAAATAATTTTATATAATTATATCATAGTCCTTGGTGTTTGGTGGCAGTGGCGAATCCAGAACAAAATTTTAATGGGGGCACAATTTCATCCCGAAGATCATAATAGCTAAACACGGAACTGAAAAAAATGATAGTACACCACTATGATAATAAACCCAGTTTCACCGATCGGTAAATACATAAATCAAGTAATTGAAGAAAAAAAATGAAAAATTTGAGTAACATATGAGTAAGAACCCTCACAACAAGATCGATATAGTCGAAAACTAATCGATCTTTGGTTGTTCATATGAACGATATATGTATTTTAATTAGGATTTCACTTTGTTTACGCTAAAATAGGAAGTAATCTTTAATTACGCCTGATTTTTTCTTACTTAAGAAACTGATGGGGCCGGTGGTCCCACTTTGTGGATTCGCTTGGTGTTTAGTAGGTTGCTTGGGTTAGAGATATTTGTGTCCATATATACTTGCCCGAATTTAACTCGGGTTTATAACATTTATGTCCAAGCTTGCCCAAAGTTTTGAAATATATTGCCCATATTAAGCCCAACGTTCGAGTTGGGAATGAGTTGGGTAGGTTGGCACAACCCAAGTCCCACCCCGAATTAGACATACCATTTCATACATTTTTCAAGTTTGAAATAGTTTAAATTACACCATTAAACTTACTCTAAAACAATTTTTTAGTATACTTTCAGAAGTTGGAAACGAAAAAGTTGGTTTGAGAGACACAACTCTAAAAAAATGATATTTTAAATAAAAAGGTTAACTGTTCATAAATCAAATTTCTTTTCCTTTTTGCTTTCCGGACTAGATTCGGCACATGAGTTGGTACATGCTCCTTAGGCTGGGTCTAATGCTTATCCAAGATTCAAGATTATAACCGAATCCACGTCACCAAAACACAACGCCCGGGCGCAATGGGAATCCAAGATTCCTAGTCGATACGCATTTCAAACCTGCGTGCCACGCCGTTTCCTAATCTGCGTATCATAGAGAAACTCAAATGCGTCGTTCCTAACAAACTATTGAACGTGTTGACCAGGTCAACACGTTTGTTTCAAATGCGTTTCATAGAGAACCCTAAATGTTACAGAAGTCGCACTTCCTTCTTCTATTTTCTTTCTTCCTCTCTTGTTCTTCAACCAAACCTCACTTCTTATGGGTTGATTCAAACAAATATAGTGTTTAAAGAGCGAAAAATTTACAAGGGTTCGTTCTAGAAGCCGAGGGTAAACGTTTGGTGGTATTTTTGTGAGATTTCATCATAAAAATCCACACTAGGTACGTAATTTTAGTTTTTATTGGTTTAGTTGTTTTATGATTTTTGATTTTAGTTATAATGGAGTGATTTCGATGCTATTGGATGCATCATCTTGATTATGTTGATATTGCAGTAGCATAATTTTTATATTGATTTCAAAAAAATAAAATGTGAACTTAGGGTATTTGCTATTTGGGGTTAATTTAGGTGAAACATAAATCCATGATTGATTCATAAATTGATTGATTGATTTAATTGTGTTTATGCTTGGTAGAATGTATTTGAAATTTGTAATTTGATAAGCATGTTAACAATTTTGTTTTGAGCCTTGGCCATAGAGTTTGAGGATTAACTCATGTAGTGTTTTTAGTTGATGTTGAGATGATTATATAGGTGAAATTGATGTTGTTAATATGATTTTGTTGGAGGTTTTCATTAGAGCATTTTGCAATGAGTTTAAGGATTAAGTCATGTATTCTTTTGAGTTGATGTTTAGAAGATTAAAGGGGTGGAATTGATGTTGTTAGTATCATTTTGACGGAGATTTTCATATGAGCAATGTGCATACCTCAATGTGAATGTGAATGTGAACGTGGGAATTCATATGTTAATTGTGCATAGATTAATATATGCGTTTGATTTTGTTATTCACATGTTGATTGTGCTTCCTTGCTCTTTGCATTTTTAGATAATGAAGGATGTTGATTGGTCTAGGTATGAGAAGTTATCCCAACTATCTCAGTGTGTCGACAGTTACAACATAAGGCCGATAACTTAGTTTATAAGCGAGACGGAACATTAAGGAGTAGTTGGACCAACTTAAATAAATTTTACAAGATAGTGGTGAGAAACAACCCCGTGCAATTTTAATTCTTCAATCTTGTGGTTTAGAGTCCATATTCCAATTTAATTTTATGTATGGGGATAAGGGATTAACCGAAGCTTTATGTGAGAGGTGGTGGAAGAAGACTAGAACTTTTCACTTCAAAGAGTTTGAGATAGGTTTGACCCCTCTAGATTTCTATCGGTTGGTGGTATTCCAATTGGAGGAGGTAAGCCAATCCTGCAATTACAAAGGAAACAATGACGGCGCAAGAACTAGAAGCTATGGATGCTAGGTATTTCGGGGTGTGTTAGATGTTATGGCACATAAAAGACTACAAAATCTGAAAACTGGAGATTATGATTCCAAGGCATGCACGATGCGAGTTTCTCACTTGGCTCATTTCATTTTAAGTAGGGAAAATGTTGACAACTGCGGCATTGCCGAAGAATTGACTAGAATGTTCTTGCTTTGGTGTATTGGTTCTTTTTTGTTTGCAGACTGTAGTGTTAGAGTAGATAAACGATGGTGTATAGTGTTGGATAATTTGGATGTTGTTGGGTCTTATGATTGGGGTACTCCAACTTTGGACGTTTTGTATAAACACCTGGATGACTGGAGTTCGTGCAAACAGAAGGATATGGGTGGCATGTCGATGATCTTAGAATTCTGGTATTATTTTTATTTCGTAATTGTCAACAGTTTTGAAGGAAAACCGAGAGACGATCAACCCGAGTCCCACACCCGGCTATTAGTCTATTTAATGCGTTGAACCTTAAGAACGGGGGGACAAAAAGATCTTCACAAACACTCTCTCGTCCGATGCACTCGCTCGGATAGATATTAGGATGGGTGATGCGGTTATTTGGGACCCCTGGTTCGGGGACAGTGAACACCAACACACTGATGCATTCCAAACCGCACTTGAGATGTCTAAGAGGAGATGTGTCTTTAAGGACAAGGACGGTGCAAGAGCTTCAGTTTATCTGGCTAAGAGGTGTATGAGGTAGGTGTTAGGTGCGATAGTTATCCCATGCAACCCACCTAGATTGGAGGAAGTATTAGATGGTATGGAGCTTGAGGTTAGTGATCACTTCCTTCCTGTCCCCGATGAAATGTATTCCAAATTTTGGAAAACTCATAGCGTGGGAGCTCTTAGGACGAAACAACTCACATAGACACACATGATGATATCAGAGTTCGTCACGCCAGTATACCCCGTAGTTTGATGCCCCAACGCCCACCCCCTACCATGTCATCCCAAACATACGAGATACGGCGGCCAAGGACAGTCCATGATGCAACTCCCAAACCTACAATGGGACATGCCTTTCTACAAAGATTCGTTTGAAGAGCTAGTTCCAGTCCCTATGGAAGGAGAGAACCCATACAATTTTTCTGAAATCAACGTCTCGCAGGTTAGTCATTTTATATCTCATTTTCATTTTCATTTGGAGTTTCTTCATTGTGAAACATAAATGTTTAAAAACCTTTTATTTTGTTTTTAGGAAGAGTTACGCAAGTTTGCGGGAGGCATACTTGGCTGATTGATAGCAGTATGGACGGTTGGTATATGATGAGACTCGTCGTCGAGCGGTGTATAACACCCCCACAACCCATCGTAGTTCCTAAACATCTAAGGCATATTCAATTCAAGTCGGGAAGAACAAAAATTTCCCGGCACATATTGCGATGGAGTATCCTTGCGGAAACCCAACACCGTCGCAAGCGTCCGGCTGCAGACCCTTCCACATCGAATGCTTATTATGTCCCTCAGCTTGCTGATAGTAACCTCCTTGTAGAGCATAACCCGTTATTGGAGCATGCCTCCCCGATGATTAGTGACTTACCAACCTCTAGTGATTTTTAGGGCTTAGCTTGGGTGGTAGTTGGCATGGTAGTGTGCGGGGGTAGTGGTCCGAGAGGTGATGATGGAGCCGATATGGATGTTGTGCCGAGATAGTCATTTTTTTGGGTGACTCCGGAAATCTGGTTAAAATTGTGTTGATTAGCTAGGGCGTAGTATATGTTTGCTATTTAGTTCTTGTATGATATATTTAGTTTTTCCTCATGTATGTTGGACCTCGTATTATCCATATTTTATGTTCTTAATATTCCATGTTTAAGTGCGTTATATTTTATTTTCTTATTTCCGTTTACAAAACAATACACCGTTTTAAATCCATTACGATGATGATATAATTTGATATTTAGCTAAAAAATGGAGTCGGATATCGTTAGATATATGCGACACGGAGAGAGGCGACATACCCCAAACGGTACCACGATGATAGCTATGGAGATTTCATCATCATGTATCAGCAAATTTTTCGGAGGCGCATGATTTGCACCAACCCGAACCGGTCCAGGTCTTGACTAGAAGAACCGTTAACATATGTCTTATGGAGGCAGATGCCAGGATGATGCAGGACTACTTTAACCTCGGTTGCAGATTTGGACCTCAGCGTTTTAAGGGACTTCACGGTTTGCCCCGAGAAGTTTTTCTTAGAATATTGCCTCAAATTTGCGCTAGAGATCCCTATTTTTTGCGGCGAAGAGATGCGTGTAACATCCCTAGTCACTCTCCTCATATGAAAATGCTCGCCGTCATGAAACACCTGGCAAAGGGGTGGCGGCGGATAGCTTAGACGATTACACCGGGATGGTTGCTTCAACAATATACATGTATGCTAAGAAATTTATGGATGCACTACTTTGGGAATTTAACGACCGTTACATGAGGCTGCCAACAACCGAAGATACTAAGAGGTTATTGGCTCAAAACGCAGCTCGTGGTTTTTCCGGAATGCTAGGAAGCCTCGATCGCACCCATTGGGAGTGGAGGTTATGTCCTGCTGAAGAAGCAGGGCGACACGTGTGACACCATAAGAAACCAAACCTTGTTCTACAAGCAGTGGCATCGTACGATAGATGGTTCTAGCACTGTTTTTTTGGCGAGCTCGGGTCTAACAACGACTTGAATGTGTTGGCGCAGTGGGATTATTTGATAGAGACAATGACGCGTTAGCCCCTAATTACAATTTCCGTATCATGGGCAACGAGTACAAACATGGATACTATTTGGTGGACGGCATCCACAACGAAATGCCTGGGGTGGTCCATAGCTATAAGAAACGTGATGTTATGCCGCCGATCCAGAAGATATTTAATGAATACCACCACGCAAATAGGAAGGACGTGGAGTGTGATTTTGGTGATCTAAAGTCCAAATGGGGTATAATAAGGAATCCTTGTCGTTACTGGTCTCATCGTGACATACACACAATTATGAGAGCGTGTTTAATTATGCATAACATATGTGTGGAACATGAGTACCGTGACACGGAATGGGCGACTTTCGATGAACGAGAAGATACACCTGGGTACAAGGTAACGTGGCGAGAAGCAGCGTGTATTATTCGAGCCATGCCCCATTGGAGATTCTTGAAACCGATATCACAGAGCACATTTGGCGCGTCACCTCCTAGGATTGCGAGACGGTGAATTGGGCCCAGGTAAGGAGGATGATGGCATCCTCACTTGATGCGGGTACTACCGATGTGTATGAAAACACCGATGTTTACCCATTGGGTGATGATAACTTTTATGAGAACGGAGAGTAGGATGCACAGGCTTTTACTTTCGTAAGTGAGGATGCCGCAATTGTTTCCCTTTTATAAGACTACTACCGCACTTGTTTCTTAAGACTTGTTGTGTTTTTATAATTTTAATTATTAATTATGACATTTTAAGATTTTATTTTTTTGTAAGAAAATTCGCTTTCATATTTCTCCTAGTAATATTCATTTTAGATTACGTTAGTATTTTTCCGATAAATACCGGGTATCATTCGCCTAATCCTACTTTGTGATGATTGAGCTTATGTACAGCTAGTAATCGGATACACTTAAACAGCAAACGACCTAAACTTTTTGGAAAGAGCATTTTCACTATTTACAAATGACCCATTTCTTTCGCACTTATAAACGTCCTTTGTTATTCACAAGATTACATTTTCCATCGAGACTACCACTATAAAATCGTCGATAAGGATTCCTTTCAATATCACTCCACCAAAGTATCTTTAACCTCGTTACAAAAATATATAGTTTGAAACATGATCCTCTCGAATGAGTTATATTCGCAAGTGAAAAAATTTTGTGTCCAAAGTTTAATATCTTGCGAGATAAACCAGTCCACCAACCTAACGTGTCGAGATATAGTGTTACATAATTTTAATTACTTATGCAATGCGCTTCACCGGTGATGAAGATTTAGGAGTAGTGGGAGCATGGATTGCGGTAACAAATCATGGAACAAATAGCGGGGGTAGACGAAGATCTTAAAGTTTTTACGGAACCATGTTTTTCAAAACTTTGAAGATCTTACCTAAACGACAACAACGGAACTAAAGCCGCGGTAAAAAAAGATTTGGTCTAATAACCACGGATGTTGATGATTTTGTTGCATGTCCGCTTCATGTAAACATAAGCCATCCTACGCTATCATACGAAGCTCGGGTTAGTAAGCATATCCTTGATAAATACGAGTGTTACCACTATTATTATAAATACGAACGCATAATTAAATTATTTTTTTTTTACTAACTTTTACAGAAAACAAGAGCCGGGATCGATTTCCGTGCGGATTCAGATAAGCCTTTCATGTATGATCATCTATACGAGCTACTAAAGGACGTTATGCCCGCATACAATGTGGAATGATTATATATTCAGAGGTAATCCTAATAATAATATGTAGTAAAGTTTCAACTAAGTTTAAAGTGGTTTCATTCGGATCTAAACGTCTAAATAACATTAAGAGGTACAACATATAAAGTAACTTGCTACATTGGAAATTAAATACCACAACGATTGGGGAATTAAAAACTAAAAGGATGTAAAAAAAACAAATTACACAATGCGACACGATTAAGTAAATACTTAAATTCCTGACAATACTTAAATGCAACCAACTGCTCCACATTAGGCGTAACGGCGACTTGACCCCGCGAATCATATATAATCTCATTTTTGAGATTGACTCCCTTTCACTCTCGTCGGCTATTTGACGCAGATCAATTCTCATTATCCCCATGTCAGTCTCACGCTGTTTGTTCCTTGCTAACAACTCGGTGCTCGATGCCAAATTTCTAATAGACGGACCACCGTCGTCTGTTCATAGAAAATGCATTCTATCCTCGGCCTCTTTTGGCCCCATTCAAACCTTTGTCCATCCCTTTGTTGGAAATAAGCTAATGTCCGTTCGGTCGTTTGAATTCGCTTCTCTCTTCCGCTCTAGCTCGTTTAGACCATCCCTACCAGTGCACGTCGGGACCTTGATCCCGATAAAATGCATTTCTTCGTCCTTGGTCCGAGGATTCACCGTTTGTGGTTTGTGAATCGTTAAACGTTTCATCATTGGTCTTAGAATCACTCATATAGGTTGGCTATGTTGGGAGGCTTGGCTGCAAGTTTGAGGAACTAAGATGGACAGATCATATTCCCTGGGAAAGTGTATCTTCAAAATTTCGAATACCTTTTGATGTCTCCAACATTTTGGATCTTTCGGATCTTCCTCGTAGAGTACCTCTCCGTCCTAAGTATCTGCAATTAAATTTCACAAATGGGTATTAGTGATAAGTCCTTTTAAAATTAATAAATACTGAGAAATTAATGTTTTCAAACTCACCAAGGATTGCGGGTCGTTTACAGAGCATTACACCTTCAGAGATAATTGAATTGTGAGGCGTCTTTCACAAATTTATACTAAAATTCTCATATGGGTTTAAATGTAATTTTGAAATTCTACAAAGGAATAAATTATAAATATTGGCAACTTGGCGGCATGAGTGGTCATCATTTGTCGGGCATTGTTTTGCATGTCATCTTACGTAGCGTGATTTATTTTTGTAATCGAGTAATGGTTAAATAAAAATGACCTTTGAAAGAGGAGGCAGAAAAGACAGTTGTACGGTACTACCGATTAGATGTGTAATAGTAGTCTACGACATCTACAATTATCACCCGTCACAATGTGTTTTCGAACATGCCCATATTGAGTTGTCCACCACTTGTATGTCGAGACAAAAGTGTATAAATAAGCATTGAATTATGCGGTTTTCCCTTTTGATTTATTATCATACACGTGGACCGGAATAATGGGTTTGGGATCTGGTGGTTGGGGAGTTCTGACTTAATTGGAAATATTCACAAATGGGAGTTTCCAACACGTTTGTCCCTAACTTAGAAGGAAGTCCTAAAGTACACAAACATAAACAAACCCAAATAAACGTTAACATACATAAACAACATAAAAAGTACACAATACATAAAACATAAACATTACATCACATAAAGGTCATTGACCAGAATAAAACACAGATTAAACATTACATCATAAACACAAAAACATAACACTAGAAATTAAAGAGCAACATAAAATATAATTACTCGCCCATTCCACCAACCACTACACCAAAAACAAATTTTGGGATCGGATATACGCGTTGCAATGAATTTCACCAACGTGTACATCCGTTGGGAATAGGGCGTAGCAAATTTATGTGCAACGCGAAAATACGTTGGGAAAATTAATTAGTGCAACGCAAAATAAACGTTGGTCAATTTGTTTACCAACGTTTTTAGAGCAACGGATTTTTTAATTTGTGCAACGGTTACAATAATTTAGGCAACGTATTACTTTAATTTGAGCAACACTTATATACGTTTGCAAAACTATTTACAGTAAAAAAATAAAAAAAAAAAAAATCATTAAAACGATAATTCCGGTAAAAAATCCGACGATAATTTTCCCGATTTACAGCACCTTCATATACCATTGTAGATCAACTAAAAGACCCAATTTTTCATATGAACATATGTGGTTGGTCATCACTATCCATCAATTATACTAATATCAGATAATAAATTATTCTCAATCCATTCGACTAAAGAAGAAAAACAAATTGGAATCAAGTGCCTAGTAAGCTACCATTTCACAATTGAAAGTTCTTCCTAACTTACTAGTTAATGATACCATTTCACAATGATACAAAATCATCGGTTATTATTTATATGCAAATAGAGATATGGCATAAATGAAGTTTACCTCGCCGCTTGATGACACGGGAGAGCTGGTGCAAGGCACTTTTCCTTAACATCATGTAATTTGTTTGACAAAACCAAGCACCCGAGATCAAAACTTTGGAAATACATTCTTCTTTTGTGAAACTCAACAACCCTACAAAAACTTGAATATAATCCGAGATGTATGATATGATCATTTACCATTTTGAAAATCAACGATTGAAAATGAGGTAAAAATAGTTGTCCCTTGTTGGAACAATAATTAGTCAAGGGGCAATTTACTAATTCAAAGAAAGGCAAAATTTACGTGAACATCGGTCTTACCTTTTTGTTTCTCGAGCCAATGATGCTTCTCGCTAAACATTCCCAAGTTTTTGTAGGGTTGCAAGCAGAGATGATAAATGTTGTCTGCATTCAAGAGAACAAAGAGAACTCTTAATTGAGAAACCAAGTAAACTAAACGATAACTAGGGGTGTACAGAATGCCCGGAAGCCTGCGGCCTGCCATGTACCGCCCGAATCCGAAGGAGTCCATGGGCGCCCGACATTTTGTCATGGGCTAGCTTGACCGCCTGAGATAATTATAAGTGGGCGGACCCAAGTTTTTGTTCAAATATTGGAGTCCGGCACTTTTAGCTTTGCCCCGTGCTTTGTTTATTGACCCTTACCTTCCGATTGTCAATAGCCTCGAATAAAGTTTTCTACTAGTGTGATGGATTTCTCAAGAACTTAAATTTCATATGTGGACAATTTATTTGGGTTGTAGAAAATTCTAATTACATTTCACAAGAATGAATATGAATTGCTTGAACTATCATTTGAACGAGTTACGGATATATCATCATTCATCAAGCAAAACAAACATATATACTTTAAAATTTTGAATTATCTCTTGGGCCCGGGCCTGCCCTACCCGACTTACTAGCCTGGCCCGTATTGTTTCACGGGTATGGCGGGCCATGGGCATTAAATTTTTGTTATTTCCGGCCGCCCGGCTTTGTTAAACTTAATGGGTAGTAAGGACTACAAGCCCGCTGTCCTGGGTGCTATAATCGGGCTTGGGTGGCCTGCCTTACCCGATGTACACCCCTAACGATAACACAAACTAAAGACCATTGTACCCGCAGTAGGATATGGATGACTGAGAGAAGTAAATTATGTCAAGAATATCCAATTATATCTCAAAGATATACTTATATAAAAAGACCAAAACAAAATCCAAAAAGGAAGTAGAACAAAACTAGTTTTTTACAACAACCACTTCAATACTAACTCATAGATTCATGTTTAACACAAGTAGTATGTGTTTCCAATAATAACTTACAGCAAAAGATTCACAAATCGTGAACAGGACCAATGAATTTACATGTTTTCCCATCCATTGCAAAGAGAAATTTCTTTGCCCAAGAGATTCCTTCAATAAGAGCCAATTCAAATCATTCATCATGCAGAACATCATCTCATTCCTCTGAAATTCATGAAAGCCATTACAAAACCATTACAAGCCAAAAGGCCATGAAATTTCACCATACAAAAACTGGACCCATCTAAGACTAAAAACAACTAAGCTAGACAATAGTAGGACCAGATATCCAACTTCAAGTAAACAACAAAATGAAGTAAACACCATAAGAACTCTGGTTGGGAAATAGTGACATAAGAAACAAATCCATCAAAAAAAGAATGCACATGGCTCTTGAACTTTACAAGAAAATGATTTTATCTTCCAAAGACCATCCTACAAGTAACCAACAAAATGATCACCCCATCACGTTTGAAGTCACATTACCACCGATTCACCGAAGCATAAATATTTTGCAAAATCGATAAAGAATAGCATTGTAAGATTGATAAATATTCTCCCCAATTTATTGTCACTACAGAAATCTAACATTTGAATATCTTAGCTACGTGTACTTACCGCCATTCCCGCAACATACAAACATTGGAGACGAGCACCAATTTTTGCAAAATCTCACCTACCTAAAGGAGTTTGCAATACCTTCAAAATGAAGAAAGTTGATGTAACACCCCCAAAAATTCAGGTCATGGATTTTACCCAAATTTCTAAGTGTTACAATGGGTCTCTAACTCTAATTCATTTCCTAAGCTTACATTTTAAGCTATCATCTTAACAACCAGGTCCTAATTAGTCTCACTACAATTATTACATTCCCCGACAGGTCTTAATATTACTAAATTCAAAAAGTAAAAGAAAGCAAATAAAATGTACCACAAAATCGGGCGTAAAAGTCGCCGAAAACGTCATTGACCGCCTTGCTTTGGCGAGGCTCCCACAGACTTCGTTAGAAGCCTGAATTTAGAGTTTAACACCAATTTAGAAAAGGAAAGAACCACCTTTCAAACCCATTTTGAAAATCCAGATTCCGAGTTAAAATGATAGGTCAACAAAGTGTAGGCAAAGTTGGTCGCGTAATCGCCTACCTACATTTCAGAATTTCATTGTTTCTACCCCAAGGCCAAAATCACCTAAACGAAAAATCTAAATACCAAACCCTTTAAACCCATTTTAGATAAGATATATATAAACATTGGGTTATTTTGTTTTTGGTACTCAGGTTTTGTCCAATTTTTGAGTTTGGTCTAACATTTGTCCAGCTTGGTGTTTGGTACTTGAAAATAACGTTGAAAATAACGTTGAACCTCGTTGACTCAAATTGACTTGTTAAGGAATTAATAAATAATTTTAAAAATGGTAAAATCTAATTATTAGAGGATTACTATCATACCCTTACGCTTTTCCAACATTTACATTATATCCAACAACTTTTAATAAGCCCATTTATCCTACTACTGTGATCTAATAGATGAAACATATATTAAACCTAACTCTTTCTTTTCTTTTTCTTTTCTACTCTCTTCTTATTCCGCTTCCACCGTTATAAACCCCAAAATTTAAGAATTATTCATCGATATGAAGGTGTAATCAATGGTGATTTCGTGGAAGGTTTGTTTCAATCAACAAGAGAACAGTGGAAGATGTTCATGGGGTAAAGAAGAAACAAAGGTTTCTCTTCGCTATTGTTGACTTGCGATGTAATGGTGGCTACTGATTAAGATGGAATTAGAGATTTTAAAAGAGGGGTTTTGAATGCGATATTATGCTCTTCAATAATTGATGGAAATTTATGGGTTCAAACTTGATTTGAGATTGATTTTATATATTTGATAAATAAAGTGAAGCTAGGGTTTGAGTTCGATGAAGAGATGGGTTATGTTGGAGGAATTCAGCGTGATATAGCTTCTTCCGATGAAATCAAGAGTGAAAGATGGAGCTACAATGCTTCAATTTGAGGCTTTTGAAGTAGCATGGTGAGAGATGTCACGCATCATTGGGTTGTGTCTAAAGCCTACATAATAAGGAGGAAATGGTCTTGATGTGTGTTTGTTATAGCCGTGAGTCTGAGATGGAAATGGAGATGGGTTTGAGGTTATGGTGGATGTTGTAAGAGATCAGTTGAATTGTTGGTTAGACTTGGAGGTGCAAACATTGAGTTGGTGGCGCAATTGTTTAGCGGAGAGGAGATGGTGGTGGTGGCGGTGATGGGATGTGGAAACACTCTGTGAAGAACAATCATGAAGAAGAAAATATCAAATTTTTATGTTGTTGCCAAACTTTTACCCCCTTTCGGTTTGAACTGAAGGGTATACTAGTAAATTCGGTTAATTATTAGATTTTATATTAATTTTTAACAAATGCTAAATAGAAGTCACGAGTCAACGTAGGTCAACGTTATTTTCAAGTACCAAACACCAAGCTGGACAAATGTTAGACCAAACTCAAAAGTTGGACAAAACCTGAGTACCAAAAACAAAATAACCCATAAACATTTCCTATAAGAAACTAAGGCCTAAAACCCTTCCAAATGGTGTCGTGCTCAAGGAAAAAAAAAGGTACAAAAGAAACTCGTCCTAAACAAAAACAAGTATTTAGAGACATTCATTATGACTTTAACTTTCTAATACAATGGTTATTCAACAAAGCATTTCAAATATCGTAGTTTAATCTTCAAGACAGTATAATATGTTCAAAGTCTCCAACATTCAAGCCTCTCAAGTGAAGACAAAGAAATACATGGAAATGAAATAAGAAGACGTATAGCTAGCCTAACTTTATGCACAAAATGTAACCAGCAAAAGATATACCAAACTTTCAATTTGGTGTTAAACTAACAGTATTGTTAAATTTGGTTTAACCCGATTCAAATGCATTTAAAACGGGTGGCGGAAAACGCAGGGTATCACATTTGAAACAGACAATTTATCATACAACAAGCTTAGACATTCATGTGAAGTTTCTTATGAAGCCTACTACACCATCAAACTTTCACATGTTAAAATTATCAATGATAATCATGGAATATTAAAAAACCCAATTCCGCTTCAGATGAACAATATATTAAAGGGGGATAATTCCCCTAATCCCAAATTAGATGAACAATTTTAGAAAATCCTAAGAAATTCCGAGTAAGGTCTTTGTAACGATTTCAAGAATTTATCTTAATGTGCTTCAAGAGTTCAATGACTAATCACAAATCAAATATATCAATAACCCTAATCAAATTCCAACATTGTAACAACCCTAACAACGAATCAT
Organism: Papaver armeniacum; assembly: GCA_023531295.1. Lineage (NCBI taxonomy): Eukaryota > Viridiplantae > Streptophyta > Magnoliopsida > Ranunculales > Papaveraceae > Papaver > Papaver armeniacum. The sequence goes on along the minus strand of JAJJWW010018680.1, from coordinate 117,101 downwards.
CGAAAATAAAATCCCTACAAACTCTAAGTTCTGCCATCAATATCGAACCCAATCAAACCTAGAGTAACATATTAGATACATGAAGACTACTAACCTAATGATTCCCATAATAAGTTGGAAGAAGAGAAGCGGTAGAGGAAGTGAAAGAGAGATTCAGACTGTTAGGGATTCAAAATCCCGAAACCCTAGAAATCCATAATTTTGGTTTCCCTACCTCTCGAGAAGAAGAAGTATGAATCGCAGCAATCAAATCGTATGTAAGTATGAATTAGATTTGGAGAACTTGGGTTTCATTTGGAGATTTCTTGCCTTAAGGTTAGAAGATAAGAAGAAATGGGAGGAGAACTTCGATGAAGAGAGAAGAGAATACGGAAAATAAGGAAAATGAAAAATAAAAGGGATAATATGAATTAAAAAGACAATTTATCCATCCAAGTAGTTTAATAATGACAAGCGCGTCCTGGTTTATTTTTTTTCTTCCTCTTCCCCTAATAATTAATATTTTGTGCAACGGATTCACCCGGTGTGCAAATCTGGATATAGACGTTGCTCGTGGTGCAACGTCAATATCCGTTGCGCATCCCAAAATTGAAGCGTTGCTAAAACCAGGATATGGTGTAGTACTTACACCCAGGACATTGCCAGAAATGTGCACCATAGGTGTTTTTATCTTTAGAACGATGTAGTTTCATAAGAAACCTACATCCAGGGACCGGGCATGACTCCCCCTTTTCATGTTCAACCTTAATCATACCTTTCTATTTGAAGTTTTTGCAGAGTTCGTTAATGTTTTTATCATCTTTGGACTTGATTGCATCTTCTAACCACTGAGCTTCTTCACGACAATTATCGAATCGCAACGAAGGTTTCCTACTTTTCCATTCCGCTTCTAATAACAATTTGATTCCGGACAACCTCTGCGGGCACTTGGAATACATCCAAGGGCACTACATGGTCGAATGGTCATCAAGGAAACAAAGGGACATATTTGGTTTGCTTCTACACACACAATTTGTTTTCCCTTGCGATTATAATTCATTTTTGACCGACTAAATTCGAAGTATGGTTTTATGTTTGATGGTGTGTTTCTTTGAGTGGTTGATGGCGTGTATTTATAGGAAAAAATTATTATTATTTATAAATGAAATCCCCCTTAAAAATCTTGGCGTTATAGTGTGTTGATAAGGATAACGAGATTTCTATCGAAGTTGTTGTCAGAAAAACAAGGTAGTAGATGACTTAGTGGTAACTGCCTAAGTTGAGTCGTATGAGTGTTTGCAACTATAGAATCGGGGCTATGTTTAACTGGAGCTCAATTTAGAAAGTATACGAAAAATACTCGCGTTTAACATTACAAAGTAAACCTATGTAGGAAAAAAGGTCAAACAAATATAAAACAGCCACACAGTTTGAATATGCGTGCAACGCATGTTCAAATCAAGGCGAAAAGAATATTCCGTGGATTATTCTTTGATATGCGGTTAGAAACTAGGTGTTATGCTTTTTCCATACGCAGTTTGAAAATGCGTACCTTGGGTACTTCCAACTTGGATCCAAGCTAAATGCAGCACTCATTGTGGATCGTGTCCACTATTCACGAATTAACGACACTTCTAGCACTAGTAATATTGGATGTTGGAGGCCATAAGAGCCAGCCTTAGCGGGTTTTGTTGGACTAGACATGTTATAAACATGGACATTCCATTCCCAAAGGCCCAGATCCATTTTGACAAACCGTAACCCTTGTATTAAAGTTACTCGTCATTTGATCTTTCTTTTCTAGGGTTTTATCGCAGAAGAGAAAAGAGAGCCGTCAAACTCTTGGTTCCACACCAGAAGCAGCAGCAAAAATGGTGAATCTCTCTATCTATTTCGATTAGGGTTTTGTTTGATCAGCAGTTTCTATTTCATCTAACTTTGATCTATGTCTGTAGCCTTCCCACAAGTCATTCATGATCAAGAAGAAACTGGCGAAGAAGATGAGGCAGAACAGGCCCATCCTCACTGGATTAGGATGAGGACTGGACAACACTATCAGGTATAAATCCTTTGATTTTTCTTCTCTGATTTCACATTTCAAGTTTGTTTGATTCGTTTTTCATATGGTTCTTATTATTTTAGTTTTTGTGTAAATTGTTATTAGGTACAACGCAAAGCGCAGACACTGGCGCAGAACCAAGCTTGGATTCTAGATGGATGGGTTATTTGTTGATGATTAGAGTTTGTTTACGGTTAATTCTAGACATGTTTTTGTTTCTCAGTTTAAGTACAAGTATGGTATAATCTCAGGATTTCGGTTTTGTTTAAAGATATCAAATGTGTTCTTTAATTACTACGTCTAAAGTTTCGACTAATTATATTTTGAGCACCACTTGTTATACATTGCCATTCTTAATACAGTTTTCTGAGATTATTATTATTATTATTAGTGTTGAAGAGTAGATTTTGAGTAGCTGTACGATTTATGGTTTAGCTTTGCAGTTTATGTTATGTGAGTAAGCTGTTCGAATGATCATCTAGGTTTATCTGATTCTTAGTTTATGTTAGCTGTAGGGGAATGATCATTGTAACTAGGAATGAACTGAGTGGACCTGACAGTTAGTTAAGTTGACACGGAGAAGTTGAAGTGTAAAAACTTGAAAATGATTTTAGGGGTACGAGCATCTGGTCCTGTTCTGTTCCTTTGCTTGCTGTCGACTGGTATACATGAACTGCACCCCTCAGTACTACTAATAAATAATAGGGACTCTGAAAGTTAGGTTCTAGCAGACATGAAGAATTGAAACCCCCAAATTGAATTTAAGTATAGAAACATGCAAACAACTTTAGGGTATTAGCATATGGTCCAGTTTTGTTCTTTTGCTTACATTCGATTCAAGTACATGGAGTGCACTTTGCGGTTTGCCCTAACTAGTTATATTACCTTGGTCTCTAGCTTTATGATTTTGATCTAGCATTTTTGATTATTGCCTAATATTCCATTATACTTGAGGACACTCATACATTCTCATCATTTAGCAAATGTGTAGTACATCAGTGGATATCTTTGATTCGAGGCACATGAGGCAAATGTCATGAAATTTTCTTGAATAAGGCAATCCCTGTGTTTGGCACATGTCAGTAGAGATTCTTATCTTTGTTAACATATATCCCAATTTTTTGCTTGTTTGGCACATGTCAAGTAGAGACTAAAGGCGCCTGCAAAATCAGTAGAGACAAATATGCAGTCGCCTTAGTCTGCTGATTGGGGGTGCATTCTGTTGTTGTTGACTTGATAGAGTCATGTGTTTAGTTTTGTGACTGTTTGAAACTTAAGTGCGGCTGTTTCCTGTTTAATGCCACCTTCTGAAGTAGAAGTATCTCAAATTGGAGGCATGTGTTTAATTCAGTGACTGTTACTTGCAATTTTGCAAGTACAGTCGCTTTCCAGGACTCAGCAACTTTGTGCCTGTGGCTGTGTTTTGGGTCATTCACCATGTTAGTAAAAGCTTCTCAGATTAGAGAGGCATCTTTTGGTGGTGACTGTCCAAAACTAGAGTGCAAGTAGACTTGTTTGTGCACTGTTTTTCAGGACTATTAAGTTTGTAGTTTCCTTGTTACCAGAGGTTTCTTGCTGGTCTTCTGTAATTGTGCCAACTCCAACTCAAAATATTTTATTTGAATTCAGAGTGGATAAGTGAGGTAAACTCGTATGGCTATATGAAGTATGGCAGCAGACCATATAGCTTATTACGTAGCAGTTTTACTTTTACTTGCATTCATTCTTTCAGAATTAAACAAATATTATTAGTTTTAATTTTTGCATTCATTCTTGTCGTAAAACAAATATTATTAGCCAAATACTTGATTCTTGGGAATTAGCGTCTTACATGTGACCACCACCATGCCTGACATGAACACGGTAATTCATGTATCCCTCATGAAGGTCTAAAACAAATGTTATTAGGTCGATACACCCTTCTCAGATATGGGAGGGACACAGGCTGTCATGGTACAACAGTGAAATTTCTTGTCGCAGTCCAAAGAGAGCATTTTTAACTAGGGTGCGTCTTTGTTCCATGCTCTGTCATGGTTCAATGGCTGAGAGAATCACTTGTCAGAAAATGAAAATTGATGGCTTCTGCCCAGGTTTGAACTGAGACCTTCAGTGTGTTAGACTGACGTGATAACCAACTACACCACGAAACCGTTGTTGGCTTAAAAGCTTAAGAAAGTACTAATTAACCTTGGTACAAACGAACCTATCAGAAAAGATTTTGGATTCTGAAACAGATCTTGCATTAAGGTACCAGGGTGAACTCAACTGTGGAAATAAGTTGGTATGAGTGCATTAGGGCTGATAGGGGTATGAGCATCTGTTCTTTTGCTTGCTTTTTCGACTAGTATACATGAACTGCAGCTCTCACTACTACTAATAAAGAACAGGATGCTGAAAGTTTGGCCTAAGTGGACATGGAGAATTGAAATCCCAAATTTATATTGTTCGTTGTGCAAACAACTTTAGGGTATTAGCATCTGGTACATTTTTGTTCACAAATGCTTACATTCGATTTGAGTACGTGGATTTCACTTTGCACCTCGCAACTAGTTATATTGTACCCTGGTCTCTAGCTTTATTATGATTTTGATTCAGCATTTCTGATTGTTGCTTAAGATTCCATTATAGAGCTTAGCACACTCATATGTTCTCATGATCATTTAGAAAATGTATAGTGGCATCAGTAGATACAAGGCGCATGTCATGAATTTTTCTTGATTTAGTCAATGACTGGGTTTACATCATATACTCTATTTGCATGTCTTTTCAAAATTGCAGTGTAGGAACTTAAAAGTTTCATTGCTTCTACTCTTCCCTGTGTTGCCTGGTTGAAGTGAACTATGTCTGCAAAACCAGCAGAGATAAATAGGTCGTAAAGCTGCTTTAATCTGCTGATGCGATTAATTAGATTTTGAGCACTTGTTGTTATTCATTACTTATTTATAGAGTTGAAAATGGACATTGACCGTTGAGTAATTCTATGATGTGGGGTATATCTGATTCTGAAGTTTAGCTTTATGTGAATGTCTGTAATCTCAGTTGACCTGAACTGAAATCTCAAATCATGTTGAAGTATATAAATTTGTGAAAAACTATAGGTGTAATGGGGTATTAGCAGCTGGTCCGTCAGTTCTCTTCCATTTCTTATTACCACAACTGCTAATAATGTACCCCTAGGTGTCTAGCATTATGATTCGATTTTGACTAAGATCCCATTATAGAGCTCGAGGACATTCATTTGTTCTTCATCATTTAGCAGATGTCAATTGTAAAGTAGATATCTTAGGTTTGTGGCACATGTTACGAAGGTTTTCTTTGATTTAATCAATGCCTGGGTTTGGCATTTAGAAAAGGAGATACCAAAACATCAGTGTGGTAGATAAAATCTCAGGGTTTCTTACTCTTCCATGTATTGCCTGGTTATTGGTTGGAAGTGGACTATGACTGCAAAATCAGCAGAGAAGTTAAAATCGCCTTAGTCTGCTGGTTGGGGTTCATTCTTTAAATTCTGATATTTTTGGCACACGCCTGGGTTTGCCTTATATTTGCTAACATCTACCCTCTCTCTGTGTGTGTGGGTAAGAGTTAAAGAACAAGAGATGCCTGGATTCTTTAAAGATTCACTATATTGCGGCTGTTTCTTGTTTCATGCCATCATCTGAAAGTAAAAGTATCTCAAATTAGAGGCATGTGTTTGTTTAGTTTAGTGACTATTTGAACTTTTTAAGTGCAGTTTTGCAAGTAGAGTCAGTTCCAGGACTCTGCAAGCTAGTACCTGTGGCTGGTTCTCGCATCATTCACCATGCTAGTAAGAGCTTCTCAAACTTGTTTGTGCACCTGTTCCTCAGGACTACCAAGTTTGATGTTTTAGAAGTTGTTTACCAGAGGTTTATTGTTGGTCTTCTGCACTAATATTGCGAGCAGTTTTACTTTTACTTTACTTGCATTCACTCTTGTACTTGTTCTTCAAAAGGTCTTAAACAAATGTTGTTATTAGCCAAATATTAACATTCACTCTTGTATTGCATCTAAACGACATTCTTGTAATGAGTTGGTATTTTTAAGAATTTTAGACAGACTTTTCAATGATTTCTGCATTCTCTCAAGAATGGTTTTAGAGATGAAGTCTGTCTGTCTCTGGTTGATGAATTGGAAAAGGAACTCCTCGCCTCTTTGAAAAGAAAACCAAGACAGTGAACATTTTCCTGCCGAATATACCGAGAATACCCTTATATCAATCTAACAAATTCACAGATAAAATGTTCTGGTTACATCTAAAAGTTATTCTTCCATTTTTGAAAGTTGAAAAGTAAGAAGCTACTATGGGTATAGATTTCAAAATGATTTCTAGGAGTTAACTTTTTATAAGTAAAATAGTTTTATATCTGACTTCTACTGGATTTCTGTTTTTGGCATCCAAATATGCTACTATTAGTCAATATTTTTCCCACCGCTGGCATAAGAATATCCTCTTTTCCAAATTATTCATTTTTTCTTTCTAAACAAAGTTATTCTATGTAAATAACTCATGTTTTTGTCACCTTTCTTAAGCCACGTCTTTATAAATTTGTCGTTCCAATAAATTTTGTCAAGATGGCCTAGGCAATTTAACCGACCAATAACAAAAAGGATCGAGAAGAGAATGATGAATATCATCCACAATGCTTCAAGTGTAAATATTTCGTTCATTTGGCTAAAGATTGTCCTAATCTGAGAAAATACACTAGAAGTAAGGCTCTTGTTGTAACCCTTGATAAGACCCGGACTCATAAACTCTGAAGAGGTGGATACATCAAACATTTCACTAGTTGTTGAATTGTTTCCCTCTTGTATTATTGATAATCCAACCATTTTGAGAATGGATACATCTTCCGGTATTATGAATATCAACGAGCAATGGAGAAAAAGGCAAAGTGCTCAACTGTCAAAAATTCAAGAACAATAGAGGAACTTTCGTGCAAGTTCGGTAATCAAAATGATCATAACCTTGATCATTGGTTCGTGTTCAAAAGAGAAGTATATTTTCTGAAAATGACAGTTGAACGACTTATGGACATGATAAAGAATTTTGATTCTGACAGACATCATCTGAAGCACAAACCTTCAGTATTTTCCTCGCTTCAAGATCTTGATTTTCACGAAGTGAAAATGCGAAATACCAAAATACACCACTTTTTTCTTAGGAAACTTGTATGAACTAAACTCAAATACAATTTCGAAGTTCAACAATGAATCTCAATCGAGGAATAATATAGGAAATATATATCTCTTTCTCTCACAATCAGTAGTCCAACTAGAACAAGTCTGTAACCTGATTATAATGTGAGAGTACTTGGAGGATTCCAAAGATCAATATCTAAGAACCAATCAAGTCGTATGCAACAAATAAGGATGGATATATCTGCTTTGATTGATTTATGTACAACCTGCGATATTTCAATTGTAATGATAAACAATATAATGTGGAAAAAAAAGAAATAACACGGACACGGAACTTTGTTAACGAGGAAGCTGAAATCTAGAAAAACCCCGAGACTAGTCGATTTGAACTCCAAAAGCTGTATTAAGTCGCTACGATTTTCTAGCCTACTACCAATAATTTCAAATTGGAATGTAGTTGAGCCCAAACCTATCGTCACATCGATTCAGGTACATTCGCGCTCCTTACGCCTTTTGAATCTCGCAAAGACTACCATGAATGATTCCCTTAGCGGCGTCCTTTCTGACCTAAGAGTTGCTTCAACTCAATTGAAAACTTTAAATCAATGCCTCCCACAGATAAGCCTATATGTGATTTCCTTTTTATCGTAGATCCAAGGTGAGGCTGAAATCGATAGCAATAGACAAAGTCTAGCTAACCTCAAAATCCGAACTCATGCTTTCTGAAGAGCAACCTAGATTATTATTCACCTCATAAACAATTTCTCCTTCGATTCCAATTAAAAATATAAAATAAATATACTTGTGGAATCACAAAGTATGAGTGGAGAAAACTTTGTGATTTTTATACATCTTGCTTATTGGAGCACACCTCAACAATTTTAGCAAGATAAGGATACCTGAACTATCAAGATAAAGATAGTTTGACCTGGCTTCACGAATCCCTAGGTAAGTCTATTTAGTCACTAAACCTAAAAGGTTTAAAGGAGATGACGACTCTAGTTTACAATTATGGCACACAAGAATAGTGTCGGGGATTCAAAGATCCCAGTTGCTTGAGGTTCTCCTTATATAGACTTTCAAGATCAAGGTTGTTTTAGGTTTAAGCTAAGATATCTTTGGAACCAAGCAATCAATATCCGTCGTTAGATGAATAACTTGACTAGAGATTAACATAATAGAATATACACTCTGGTTAGGGTAGCCCTTAACCGAACTGTGTATAATGTCTTGTTCATGAAAGGTTAGCCGAGGTTAGCCAGATGACCTATAAGGTTAAACATTTTCATATTGAAAAAGCAGGGGTCTACCAACCACACCCAATATTTCGTTCGGCAATCTTGAATAGACAAACTCCGATATACTTTCAAGAGAATCAACTAGACAGTCGAACTCAATCTATAGAAAAGTATATCAAAGAGTTATATCTCTGTTTCACAATGTAATAAGCAAATCAAACAGATACAAATCCGAGAACCTGATTATTATGTGAAACAACTTGAACGGTACGAAAGACCATTGTTCAAGTGTCAATAAATGTAATCATAAACCAAAGGTTGGATTCACAATTGATTGAACTTACGCACAACCTGTGATATTTCTATTATCTAACAAAATATAATGCGGAAAAGAAATAACACAGACACAAGAAATTTTACTAACGAGAAAACGCAAATGCGAGAAAAACCACAGGACCTAGTCCGACTTTGAACACCACCTTGTATTAAGCCGCTACGAGACAACGGCCTACTACCAATGAACTTGAGGGCTGGAATGTAGTTGAACCTTAATCAATCTCACAAGATCAGGTACAATTGCGTTCCTTACGTCTCCCAACCCGATGGATTCTACGCACTTGATTCCCTTAGTTGATCTCACCCACAACCAATAGTTGAGTACGACCCAAAGTCGAAGACTTGATAAACAAATCTGTCTCACACAAAAAGGTCTATTGGAATAGATAAATTTGTCTCCCATAGAAATACCTATGAGTTTTTATTCCGTATTTTGATAAATCAAGGTACACAAGAACCAATTGATAAACCAGACTTATATTCCCGAAGAACATCCTAGTATTATCAATCACGACAATAATCATAATCGTATGAAAGAGAAACAAGATATTGTGGAATCAAAAACGAAGAGAGATGAAGATGTTTGTGACTACTTTTAATCTTACCTATCGGAGATAAATCTCAAATCAAATCTTAGCAAAGATAATACTCAATCACGATAGTAGAAGTAAGATCAGAACACGCAACTACAGATAAAATAGTTAGGTGCGCTTCCACAATCCCAATGAAGTCTTTAAGTCGTTAACCTACAGGGTTTCGTGAAAAACCTAAGGTTAAAGGAGAATCGACTCAAGTCGCAACTAGTATCAACACAGAAGGTGTGGGGATTAGGTTTCCCAGGTGCTAGAGTTCTCCCTTATATAGTTTCAAATCAGGGTTTGCAATCTAAGTTACATTGGTAACAAAGCATTCAATATTCACCGTTAGATGAAAACCTGATTAGACTCAAGCTAATATCTTTCAACCGTTAGATCGAACTTAGCTTGTTATACACAAATAAACTGTACCTTCATTTAGGTTTGAGTAACCGTACTTAAACGTGTACACTAGGTTGGCTCAACAATAGTTAATCGAGGTTAGCTATATGACACTCTCATATCAACCTTATTCATCTTAACCACAACTAGTTCAAATGACTCAAATGAAACTAGTTATAGAGTTTTTCAATTGCTATATTCTCATAAAAGTATACAAGAACACAATTGAAGCAAAATTAGTTTGATTCACTCGAATCGATTCATGAACATTATAGCCACGGTTTTCATAGAATACATTCCTTATTATACAAATGTATTAGTTCATGAACAAACCGATTTTAGAACTTTAACCACTCAAGTATGCAAACGTGTACGCATACTTAAGTAGCCGGTCTGAGTTTGGGTTCACCAGTATGCAAACGTGTACGCATACTTCCATACACAGCGAAATCACGACCCAAACCTAACGCCCGATGCGCATACGGGTATGTGTACTTAGGTACTCGGAATTTCACAACTAACAATCATACGGGTATGTATACTATAGTTTCGGTCATGGATCACATATATGCAAAGAACGCGTACTATGTTCATAATCCGGTGATGGTTGAGTGTTCTAAACTCTATTTCAATCATTGAAACATTCTTAGAGGATGACAATAGTTGTTTTCACAAACTATTAGCATCAAAGCAATTTTCAAGTTATTGAAATAATCATTATGAAACATTCAAAGTCTATACCAAATGATTGTATCACACAAACCATGTAAGATGTTACTCGGCGATTTTCACATGATCATCTTTTGACTTTAAATCAAGAATATAAGATGAACTTGGTTGAAGCGAAGCTTACCAACACATATTTCGAGAAATATGTAAAGCGAGTTAAACTTCATTTCGAAATCTCAAATGTGCATAATCAATACTATATAGTAATACGACTTTTGTCTCAATATAGGAGATAGAGTAGAAAAAGACTTTCAAGTGATAGATGAGTTTTAGTCTCCACATACCTTTTGTTGATGAAGTTCCACAAGCTCTCCTTAGTAGTTTTGTTGTTTTCAATTGATGAATGCCGTGAATTTTAATGCTCAACTACCTGATCTATCATAGTCAGAGACATCACTATAAGTAGACTAGAAATCAAGACTTATAGTTTTGATCACTAACATTGACAAACAAGATTGAGATAGAAATGCTTGCAAGTTCGACCAGGCGGTGTTCTAACACATATAACACACTAAGACTTTATTAAGTTACAACCATAGGTGAATGTGATCAACTGTTTCTAGATGTGTTTTGATAGAGAATTGTACAGAAATAATTCGATGCATATGAAAATGTTCGACAATGTAAGTAGGTGTACTTTCATCATGTTCGTGAGTTGTTTTGTCATGGTACATGTACCGGGTTTGTATACCCTTAAGACAAAAACAAGTTCAGGAGTTACAAATCTTTTTCGGTTTGCATACTAGGTATGCGTACCATTCCCGGTTCAGGAGTCGATAGACTTTTTATGTTTGCATACTGGGTATGCGCACCAAACCTAAGTCACGAGTTCCAGAGACCTTTTTTGGTTTGAATCTTGGGTAACCTTCACGAGTTCGGAGTGCGAAATAATTTCGGATTGCATCGGGTATGCGTACAAAAATCGTTATTGAATTATAGCTACGTTGAGTACGTGTTACAGTACATATACTATGGCTCTGGACCTACATCAGTTGAGCCGGTAAGTAAGCTGGTATACATACTGTCTTATATCCATATTTACAATAGTTATATATTACTCTATAAATCATTTGAAACATTCTCGAATTACATCAACGACACATATCACTGTTCCAGGCTATTTTCAAATGATAATCTTGAATCGTGATTTAGATCATAAATAATAAATTGTTAATAACCAAATTCATCAAGTATGAACAAATTTTCTTAAGTTTAGTTAAAATATTTCGATAACGATAATCAAGAAAAACTTGACTCGAAATTTACATTTATGCTTAGATAGTCTAATTTAGTCATGCGACATAGTATCAAAGATTAAAAGGTGAAAACTTGAGTAATAGGTGGTTTAGTCTTCACTTACCTTTTGTTGATGACTTTCTCCAAAAGCTTCGTTGATCTTCGCCTTCAAACGGTAGAAAATAGTGATGTCACGGTACTCAACCGCACACTTCTATCTGTCAAGGTGACTAATGTAGACTAGAAGTCAAGATATAGTTTTGATCAAATAAATTTGACAACACTCTTTAGGTATCAATGCTTGTGAGTTCGACCAAGCAATGCTTTAACACAAATGACCAAGATTTTCTATATATCGAGGTAATAGGAGAATTCTTAGAGAGCATGCTCCACAAGATTTAGAATATTGTATGTGTTTTGGAACCTATTATGAGATAAACCCTCGGACTAATACCCCTTAAAATGGTATTAGGGTTGCATCCTCACTAAGTGTGTCGATTATAAGTGTGAAGAAGCAAGATTAGGCACTTGGGTGTGAAGTATGAGAATGAATCTAGTTAAGAAAAATCTTTATGGGAATATTCTTATTTTGGAAAAATATTTTATTGGTTGTATTATATCACCAAAATACCTCAGAGATATATAAAAGGTATACTTGTCTATGGTGTATTCAAATCTAACTATGGACCAAAATTCAATGGCTTCTCTTTCAAAGGTGCTCGATCTGACTTCTTGAATAAAACTGCACTGATTCTCAATGATAAAAGCAATGGGTCAATAAGAAGGAAAACCAAATAAAACTAAAGAAAGAACCACCTTTTGAAATGATGACACATTACGTATTCCAAGCGAAAGCGAGTTGCATGCTCTCACATTCCACTGAAAACTTCTCAAGCTGGGGAAGCTCTGCAAAGCGACAAGTTATCTACTTGAAGAAATCTACAAACTCAAGTTTGGAAATGTTAACTTACACTCATCATGTGCTGAAAGCATAAAAATGAGATGCATCAAAATATTAATAAGAGTTGTTTCTTATTCTATGTCTTTCATATAAATAGACTAATCATTTGTTGATTCACTTCAGTATTTGTGTAAACTTTATTCAAACTTTTCATAAATGTGAATGATAAGTTTTTATGTTAAATATTTATGCCATTCTCTTGATAGTTACGATTCACGATTGCATTGCTTGTTTCTATTTAATATCTCTTTGCTTTACTTTCGATTATAAGATCAAATTTTGTTATTATTAACTTTAAGTTTCGGTTTCATACTGCCTATCTCTTATGATTTTGTGACTTATTGATTTAGAAGATTTCAAATCTAACCTTTAGGGTTGCTTTATCAAATAATCACAAGTAGACGATAATGGTTAACTCATGGGATCAAACACTTGGTTCAGTCCTAACTTATACTATATACCAAGTGGACATATTGTGGTTGCTATGTTTTGACAATCTCTGTGCACAAGGTGTGTGTAAATGTAGGTTCATATCGAAAAGATTGTGGTGTACTTGGTACCCTCATCATTTTAGAATGTTTTGGTCTTAGGTTAATCGTATTACTAACAATAATAAACATCTTGTATTGGTAACATAAGAAACATCTTACGTAATATAGGTCTCCTTTTTTTTTTTTTTTTTTTCCTTATATGTGATTCATGTGTTAATTTTTAAAATTTAAATATATAAAATACATGTGATTCTTGTGATACTTTTACATGTCAAAAAGGAAAATACTACATATATCTTGTATTTATATTTGAATAATACTTTGTTTTTCTATGTTTTTTTCTTGAGTTTCTTACTTGTAATCAAAATTTAGTTTTTATTGCTATAAACATATTGGAAAAACTCATCAAATTACTGAGGCATTTCTAAAAAAATTTAAATCTTTTCTTGTTGCATAATGGTTGTATTCTTCATATTCGGGTGAATCGAATAGTAGGTCTCCTCCCAATATTAATACCGGAGAAGCGGCAATGAATTTCAACAAAATGTGCGACCTTATATTAGAATCAATTCTGGAAAAAGTTGATTCTTTTTCTAGCCATTTTCCAAAGGATTTAGATGGAAGATATTTTGCAAGGAGTAGTTATGCACAAAGAAGAAATAAAATGAAGAACGTCGTCATGTCGGAAAGGTTTTCTCTATCATGTTTAGGTCTAATAAGTGATAGTTAAGATGTTAAAATTCAACACTAACCACTTTTGTGCTTCTTGTACGTTAATGTTGCATGACATTTCACGAAAGCAAAGGAAGAGAAAGAGAAACACTCCCATCAACTTTTTTCCCACTGGAAGGAATGTAAAAAACTGAACTACAATTCATTATTGTATTCAAATTCATACCACTAACCATGAATTGGGTAATGCGAGACGGACATGGGTTCCGTTCTTAAAGAGACTCGTAGGCATATCAAAACGTTGCATGACAAAATCCGGATGCGGTGATCAGCATGTAAGTGAATCAATCGACAATTGTTTGGTGTTTTAGATTTCGACGATTTCAAATGTCACCATTATTGTACCCCTTTTCTTTCTTTCTTTATTCCTTGAAGGAAAATAATTTTTTAGGGTTCTTCCTCCTTTTGGGTAAGTTTTGTTGTTTATTTAGCGCTTAGGTTATATATGATGAAAGTTCATTTACTTTTGGGGATTTTTTAAAAACTTCAATTTCTTTATGTTACATGATCTTAAGAAATTATCGCAATTTTTAATGTTTTTGGAAAAAATTATTTAGTATTTGGGAATTGTTATTTGTTTGAAGTATGAATATGTATAGATTATTGTTGAAGTTCATGATGTTCTTAGAAGTTGAAGCTTGATAAAGTTAATTATTTTTACGGATGGGGTAAATTTTAGCGGCTCGATGACACATGTCGGTAGCAATTAGGTTATTTGAGAACTTAGGGTTAATACGGTTACTATTACTAACCTTCATAAGAATGAAGGAGAAACTTAAATTGAAATGGTAATTTAGTTAGTTTGGCAAATTTAGCTGGAATTTTTATGTGAGTCGGTAGTAATTAGGTTGAACTAGATCGTAGGGTTAAGTTACATGATTACAAACTTCAAAAAAATAAATAAAAAAGTGATTTAAATGGAAGTACGATGTTAGTGTGGTTATTTACAAATTTCTGGTATAATTTTATACTTAAATAGCGCTATGATATTAGTATTAACAACAAGCAAGCCTTGAATAAGCTACGGTATGATGTTCTTATTTGAAAAGTATATATGCAGTTTTTATCGTGGTATGCATGTAGTCGGGCGATATATATGTCTTATTATCCCACATGAGAGCAGAGAATTACAACAAGTTTGAAGAATAGAAACTGAGGCTAATAGGATTACATAACTTCTAACTTAGAAATCTCTTGTGTTTGATGTTGTTTTACGATTGACGTGTTAGATGTTTGGAAGTTGAAACACGAGAAGTTGATATGTACATGTTTGTCACGATTGTATCTTGAGGAAAACCCTTTTTGTGATGATAAATAAGTCCTATTTTTTAATTAGGTTTCTCATGGAGAAATTAACGACAACATCGGAAAGAGAGGACTTTCCATTGTTCATGTTGATGCCATTCACAACATCGTTAAACAATAAAGTCGTTACCATTCTCTTTACCAGAATACTCAGTAGTGAACCAACGCATCCTTACAGTTTTAGTTTCACGACATAATAGGGTGATTTAATAGCTCAAACATGTATTAAGAAAAACATTACTTATTAACGAGTGAAAATTTATATTTTTAGTTCTAGAGCTCTTTCTTTTCTTGCCTTTTAGTTCCATTGAATTTCTGAGCACACAATTACGAGTCAACAATGAGAGAAATTTTTTGAATTAGCGTGGAAACTTAGGAATCCTAGATTGGAATGCCCAAGGCTGTGGATCTAAGAAATCAAAACAAAATTTTAATTTTTTGATACATTTAGAGAACCCTGATGTGGTTTTTCGATCAAAACTAAAAAGAAAAGATCAGTAGTAAGAAATTTTTTATCTTGCTTTCCAAATGTGTACATTGTGGATCCAGTGGGCATAATAGGGGGAATTGCTATGGCTTGGGTGGATGGTTTTAACTTTGAATAATTCACCCTAGTTCCGATATGATTAATGTCATAGTTAAAACCAATTTCTCTAAAAAAGAATGGTTGTTAACGGGGTTCTAT
This sequence comes from Papaver armeniacum, assembly GCA_023531295.1. Classification (NCBI taxonomy): domain Eukaryota; kingdom Viridiplantae; phylum Streptophyta; class Magnoliopsida; order Ranunculales; family Papaveraceae; genus Papaver; species Papaver armeniacum. Next base: position 101,213 of record JAJJWW010018680.1, on the reverse strand, counting down.
GGATCACCATACAAACCATCTAAGCTAGATTCTTGGAAATTTTGGAAGAAATTTTCGTAAAAGCAAATTATAATAAAATGCTTGGATGGTAACAGGGGATTGGAACCAAATCCTAAGTAAAGAGGATAAACAATGAGGGGTCTTTTTGTTGAAAGTGAAGTGGAACCTTTCAAAGACTCCTTGTTAGATCGCTCTATAAGATTTTGGTTACAAGGACCTAACTTTACATGGAATAACCATAGAGAAGGAACTGAAAACATCCAAGAAAGATTTGATAAGGCTTTCGTCAATGTGGAATGGCAAAACCAATTCACTGAATCATCTCTTAAAGTCTTAGTTTCAGTATGATCTGATCCTTTCCCTTTTTTGGTAAACATAGTGGGAATGGAAAAAAATAACTATGTTTCTTCTTTTAAGGTTTTTGATACTTGGTTGAAGGATCAATATTGTCTTGATATAATAAACTCTTGCTGGATCAAAGAAAGCTCTATCCAACTGAGTTTATGATTTTTAATCTTAACAATTTGGGAAATCAACTAACTTTTTGGAGGAAAAATATTTTCGGGTTACCAACAAAGAAAATTAAGATTCTGCCGATTGAAATAGAATAATTAAATAAACAAAAATTAATTACTGCTTTGCAATAACTGATTAACTCTAAAATGTTAATTTTGGAAAAACGTTATGATACTGAAGAAGAAATTGATAAGCAACTATCGAGAGATGATATAGTAAACTTAGGGGAAAGAAATACAAAGTATTTCCATTCAAAAACAATGAAAAGAAGAAGAGAAACAAAATAGTCTGTCTGCTTAATTCTGATTCCAAGGAACTAAAAGACAAAAAGTAATGGAGCTAAAAAATTATTTTGAAAATCTTTTTAAAGCAATGACAACTACCGAGAATGAGGATATTTTCTCTCATTTATCAGTAGGAGTGACAGATGAAGATAACAATATCTTAATGGCTTTACCTTCACATGAGAAAATTTGGGAGATAATAAAAAACATGAAACCAAATAAGTCCTCGGGACCAGATGGGTTCCCGGTTTCTTTCTTTAAACATAATTGGTCCATTGTTGGAGATCAACTAGTGGTTCTAATTAGGGAATTTTGGGAAACAAAAAAGTTAATTCCGGAACTAAATAAAACTTTTTTTTTTTTTTTTAATTTCTAAGTGTAAAGAACCAAAAATGCCTTTGACTTCAGAGCAATTGGTCTGTGCAACATCCCCAACAAAGTGATCTCTAAATTATTAGCCAATAAAATGAAATGCTTATTGGATAAGCTAATTTCACTTTATCAGTCAGCTTTTCATTCTAATAGACAAGTCTCTGATAATGTAATTGTGGCACGTGAGATGATTTATGCAATAAATCATAAAAAATCTAAAAAAGAGGTATTATGAGTGAAAATAGACATGTCAAAAGATTTCGACAAAGTAAGTTGGGATTTCCTAATAACTGCCATGGAAAAAGCTAGGTTTTGTAAAGGTGATGTACTTTAATTAGTCAATGCATCTCAACGGCTTGATGCGAGTCTTTGCTAAATGGTGATGCGGGTGAATACTTTAAACCAACAAGAGGATTAAGATTGGGAGATCCTTTGTCTTCCTATCTTTTCCTTATTTGTATGGAGGTTTTTTCGAGGTTTCTGATTCAAAAGAAAACTCTAAAGAAATTCAAGGGCTAAAAATAAACATCAATAACACTACAATCTCTCATATGTTCTTTGCAGATGATTGCCTTATTATTACAAAAACTAACTTATAAAGCTGTAAGAATATGTTGAATGCCCTTCATGAATTCAGTATGGTGTCAGATCAAATGGTTAATTTCGAAAAATCGGGAATTTTCTTTAGAAAGAAAATCCATCATAAGTTGAAAAATATTATGTCCAAACTATTAAAAAAAACATCATAAGAAAATCCATCATAAGTTGAATGCCCTTGTTTATTGATAAGTATAAACGTAAAACTTTTGATTTTATAGTGAGCAATATGGAAGAAAGGATAAAAGGTTAGAAAAGCATAATTCTTAGCCAACTTAGTAAACTGATCCTTAATAAGTTAGTTTTTTCTAGCATGCTAAACTACCAAATGGGATGTTTTAAACTCCTAAAAGAAATTACAACTAAGATTAACTCCATTCAAAGATAATTTTGTGGGGAAAAGAATCAAACGAAAAAGGACATTATATAAAATCTTGGAAATTTATGTGCAAGACAATATCAAGTGGGAGGCTTGTGATTTAGAGATCTTTGAGAAGATGAATCGAGGCAATGATAGATAAAATTGCCAGGAGAATCATCTCGAGAACCAAACTCTTAGTGGCTTAAGATGTTTAAAAAAATACTTTAAAAATAAATATTTTCTGGCTTTAAAAAAAGCTACCAGATCTTCTAGGACGTGGAATTGTATTGTGCGGGGAGCTGCTTTAATATACAAGTATACCTGTTGGGAGGTAAGGATGGACAGTCCATAAATTTATGGGTGACCAATGGATACTAGACTTAGAAATTAATTTGGATCAAATTTGTTACGAAAAGAACTCTCGAGATAACACTTGTATCGGACTGATTAATCCACGATACTAATAAGTGGAACCATAATTTAATCACTTTGCATCTGTTCCCCATATAATTGCTCAATATATCATGAACATTACACTGTTTGCAGATAGGAATGATACCTTAAAACATGACAAACCTAGATGAAACTAACTAGGAATGGCATTTCCACGGTAAGATCTTTGTATGATAGATTATGTGGAAAACCATATGAAAACAATGCTAGAGAACTTTTTTGGAAGAAATTATGGAAAGCTAAGGCTCCTCAAAGAATCAAATTAATTCTATGGAAATGTATGGATGATGCATTTCATGTAACTGAAATTCTTAGTAGACATATGCATGATGTAGATAATAATTATATATTTTGTAAAGCTAAATATAGAATCTGTACACCATTTCTTATTTGAATGCTACTATGCTAAGTCCATCTGGATCAACCTCCTTTTCTTTGGTGGAGGCCAAGATAATATGTAAGTAGTTCTTTTAGTGAACATTATAACTTGTGGTAACTACGGGGTGATAATGTAACAAAAATAAGTGCTAGAAAATGCCGGTTCAATACGGAAAGAGAGGTGTAATAGATTTTTGAGAAAAAACATGCGCTTATTTACATGCTTCCATTACAATTGAGAGGCACCTAAACTTGGGAACTATAATGGAAACAATGTGATCACATCCACTAGTTGTCCATCTATAAAGTTATGATAATGTTCCATGGAAATTACCTGATCCAAACTGTCTTAAATTAAATTATGATGCTTCTTGGATATCTGAAACAATTTTTGATGGTTTTGGACTAATTCTAAGAGATAATGTAGGTAATGAAAGAGCACCTAAATCAAGAGTATTTTACGCTTCAAGTGCATAAAAACGAAGCTCTAGCTTTGTTGTAGGGAGCAATTTGAGCCGAGAGATGAAGGTTTGGAGCATTTACGGATGAAAGGAGATTGTGAAAGGATAGTGGGTTTCATCAAAGAAAAGTCGAAAATGATGGACTGGAGAAATCAGTTGGTAGTTAGAGAAGCAATGCAAATATTGGCAGATTGCAACAATTTTTTGGGTTTCAAATTTGTTCACTGATATGGCAATTCTGTGGCAGATAAGCTAGTGGAGGAGGCAAGGAAATCATCCATTTTCAACGGTTGGAGGGAGGATTTACCAGCTTTCTTAAATATTTTTATTAGTGTGGATAAATTAAGTAATCAGAAAAAAGATAGTAGCACTACCAATAGGTTGCTGTCTCAAACTCAGATCAGGGCATGTCCTGAATTGATAATATGACAACAATCTCTATCTTTATACTTCAGCTTTAGTTTTATGCATACCTCTTTTATTCTCAAAAAATAAATAAATAAGTGTTACAAGTGTACATGAATAATCATTTCCGTACTGGGACCTTGGACATTAAAATGAGGATGGTATCAGTAAGAGCACACAATTACAGTCACCAATGAGAGCAATTTTTTGGATTATGAGTGGAAACTTAGGAATCACAAGTGTTGCAAGTGTACATGAATAATCATTTATGTACTAGGATCTTGGACATTAAAATACGGAGGGGATCAGTAAGAGCATATTGCTCATGGTTTAGGCAGATTATGTAAGGTATATTTTCACAGAGAATTCATTATTGACTTGTAAGTTGTCTGGCGATGTTTAGACCTTGGATTTTTTTCATAAAGTCAGTTTGCATTATGTGGCGACCACGTTTCAAACGACTTTCAACCTTTTTGACTACTAGTCATAAAAACCCAAGGTGACCAAACTTGTGGTACAAAAACCCTAGTTCAAATGTTGAGATCCATTAAAACTCCATCTTAAACAAAATTGATACAAAAACTCCAAATTTTTAAAAATTGATACCAAAACCCCAAATTTCAAAATTGGTTTCATCAAAGTCTTTGGGGTTTTTGTGTTACTTTTGTTTTGATGGGTTTTTTGTGGATGGATAGTGACACCTTTGGGGTTATAACTCGCGGAAAAAAAATAAAAAACATTTGGTTCAAACCTTAACCGTTTAGAATCAAAATATTTCGTCTCTTCGTCCATTTTCTTCTTCCCTATTCCCATTCTTATAAACAAAACCTCAACTGATAATTTTTAGTAAAACGTTTCTTCCCTTTTATTCCTATGTCTTATATTTTGATTAAATCATGTCACCCTATTAACGTTGAAGATTTGGCATTTAACTAGATACCTTTTAAAGAAATATAAAAAATAATGTAATCAACGGAAGTCATCCTAAGACTTTATGTAGTATCCTGATCTAAAAACTTCTAATTCTCAATTAATGGATTTTGTCATCAGAGAAAAAAGTGAAGTTGAGAAACTGATAAGCACATAAGTGCGACATTTTATATCGACTAGGACTCAATATTTTGGCTAATACTGTTGTTTTAGACCCTTTGCTGAGAAACTGCAGCAATTATCACTTCTCGCCAAAGTGAAATCACATCTTTCTACATTCAACAAAAATATCAATGCAGTTCTGACGTATTAGGAGTATGTGAGTGTGTCAAGTCAACATGTCAATTTTGACTTGACTTAAGTTGTATTAGGTTATGTTTGTCTGCTGTTTTATTAAAGCTTTAAATACTCTGTAATATCCATCATTAAAGTTGTCTGAAATACTTTCTTATCAATAATACCAAGATTACATGTTTCTCATGGTATCAGACAGATGATCCTGAGCCAAAACCTTCAAACCTAAAAACCTTTTCAATACTCTTTTCATCTTTCATACAAGAATCAAACAATTTTTCATATACTTCTTTTCAGATTCAATACTTGTTCTCAACAATCTTTTCTTAAGAGTTTTTGAATCAGATCTGGTTCCTCAACAATTTTTTTTTGTTTCAACATCTTTACGGATTCAGTGAATGTCATCTGCAACAATTTTTTATCGAAGAAGAAAATATATGGGTACCAATTCGAATTCATTTGCTCAAATGGGTAATTCATCGACTTTACTTTTCCATTCACCAACATATCAAATTTTGTTTACTGCAAAATTAGGTCCAAATAATTTCTTGTCGTGGCGTGATCGGATGGAAACTATCTTGATTTCCCTTTGATTGATATGGTTATGTGAATGGTGATATCAAGAACACGAAAAGCGAGGTTGAAATTGATAGAGTTTTAAAGATAAATCCAGAATGGATCTTGTGGAGGAAAATTGATTGTTTTGTTCTTAGTTGTATGGAGGCAACTTTTACGGTTACATTTACGGTGATGTTCTAGGGCTTTCTAATTCTAGGCGATTTGGGAATTTCTTGAAATTAGTTTCAAAAAGCCAATTCATGGCAAGAAAGAATATGCTTAGAAATCAAATTCATAATGTAAGGAGAGGCAATCTGACTATCTTAGTATACTTACATAATGTCGAGAATATAGGCTGACTCTCTAGCAGCAATTGGAGAAAAAGTAAGTGATACAGACTTGGTTATGTATGTGTTGAACGGGCTAGGAAGAGAGTTTGATACATTTGGTATAGCTGCTCAGAATAGAGAGACTTCTTTCACCTTTGCAGACTTAAACCAAGACTATTGAATCATGAACAATGGCTCATTGAGCAACAACATATTTCTAGTGCTACTTATGATTATCAACATACTATTGCATTCTATAGTAGAAATGGGTATAGTAATTTCAGTGGTAATGGAAGAGGCAAATCCAAAAATACTGGTGGTACTGGCAGAGGTAATTCTGGTTATAATACAAGAAATTATGGGATATCAAGGAAATAGTTCATATTCGGGCGTACTTCATCTCAAGGGAATGCTTCATATCAAGTATGTATTGGACATAATTGAGATGCTATGTCTGTGAAATAAGGAGAAGAACAAGAAGTGGGGTTGTAGCTGGTATTTGAATTGAGTAAGGGTTTCAGTGGAGTTCAGAAAAATCAGCAAAGAACATCCTTTATTGAAGCTAGAAAACAGCCACGAGGTGGTGATTTTGCCTTTGTTTTAGGGTGTTGAGCGACCAAGATTTGGTAACTTTGATAATTGTTATATGCGAAAGAATGTGGGTGTTTATGAATTTGGGAAATGCATGTCAAGAAAGGCAAGAGGGTTCGCAATCACGACATCGGAAGGACCTCCTCATTCCACGAAGCAACACACACAACTTTGTTTGCTAAATTGCACAGTGAAGAATTACAATGGAGTCCGGGAAATAGAAAGTGGTGATGTGGTCTGGAATTTGGCATGATGTTCGGACTGGGCTTTGATGGAGTCTTGTCTTGTATTGTTTGTTGGACGTACAATTGTTCTCGGTGCAACTTGTACTTCTTGTGAGCACCTACACATATATTCTTTAGAGGCAGAAAGAAAATGGGAAACGCGGCTACAGTAGTTTCGAAGATTAGGGTTTGAAGTTTCATTGTTCTCATTTCATTTTTAATTAGCTAGCGATTGATTTTAGATTTGTTTGTGGCTTTTGGTATGTCTAGCTAATCCATGTTAGGGTGAAAGGATGAACTTGTAGGTTATTTTAATTATATTTTTGAAACAAGGGTTTCTATAAAATAAGATTAATGTTAATGGTTTTGTTTCTCTATCATTGATTTACTTTCTAGCTAGATTTTTTCATGTTTATGACATGTATAGTTCGATGTTGGATTAGTAGAAATATTCAGCATAACCTTGATGATAATTGAACTATGATTTTCATTTAACTAGTTATGTCATGTATGATTAGTGCTCAAAATCTACTTTAAAGGTGAGAACAACCTAGATTTTGATGATTGTCGATGATTCTATAACGAAAAATCTTAGCATCAATACCCTTTGTGGTTGGATACAAGTAACTTGCTTCTGCAGATTCTCGGATCCTTAACACCTTCACATATTGCAGTTACGTCCTTTATTATTTTGCTTGTCTAGTTTCGTATTCTTAGTTACCAATTCTTAAACTTCTAAAATATTATTTTGATTACTTGGTTTTGGTATTAGTTAGTTAGTAGTATTTCACACTCCATGTGGGTTCGAAGCCGTACTTGCCTTTGTCTACTATATAGACAGGTACAATTCGGTTATTTTCAAATAGGGTTTTTCTGAATCCTATCGAAACGGACGAAAAAGAAAATGAAAGAGAGTATTCTTCCCAAAAGTCAATAAAGTAGAATTTTGAAAAAAATATCTTTTGTCTTCTAGTCCATATGGCTGCCACATACTATAAAGGATGGTCATAAAAGGCGTTCTAAATAGCACGGTTGAAAAATATTTGGTTCAAACCTCGACTGTTTAGAATCAAAATATTTTGTCTCTCCGTCCATTTTCTTCTTTCTTATTTCCATTTTTATAAACAAAACCTTAACTGTTGATTTTTGGTAAATGGTTTGTTTCTTCCCTTTTATTCCTATGTCTTCTCTTTTGATTAAATCATGTCACCTTGTTAACGGTGAAGATTTGTCATTTAATTAGATTCCTTTTAGAAAGATATACAAAATAATCAACAAAAGCCATCCAAAGATTTTATATAATATCCTGATCTAAAAACTTCTAATTCTCAATTCATGAATTTTGTCACGAGATAAGAAAGTAAAGTTGAGAAACGGAACGGAAAGAGAAACACGGGCAAAGTTGGGGTGGCTCCAACACGGGCAAAGTTGGGGTGTAACTTGTTCTTGTGAGGTAGAATTGATTAGGAATCTCTATAAGTTTTGAAGAGGGTAAGTTGTCATGATCATTGACTCTGCTTGATATCTTCCTTTCCTTGAAGATCCCTCATAAGCATATAAATTCTCATACCTTTATTGAATATCATTCTGAAGGGAAATCAAATAGGTTTTCTGTTAGAGGAAAAATAATTTAAAAGTATTCACTTAGGTTGAAGCACCTCTTGGATATGTAATGGACGTCAACAAGGCGAATCGTGTTGCATAGGGTCTTGCAATATCCAAGAGACATAAAAGAGAATAACTGAAGCTGAATTACTCGTATGGTCGATCCGGTCTCAACTACAGTTCAGTCGAAGTATGATATTATGATAGTGTTTGTAGTGGCTTAACACAGTGTGGTGTTCATGTTCTGGACTAGGTTTCGCGTTTTTTCTGCACATTGCAGTTTTCCTCGTTAATAAAATTTTGGGTGTCTCGTGTTTTTTTTTCCCGCATTATATTGTTTATCTTTAAACTAGAAATATCACAAATAGTATGTTAAAAAACCTAGGCAGTTTTTAAGCATAAAAGACTGTATTATAACCTACAAGATTTATTGTTAAAAATTTGTATCTTGAAAGAAAGATTACGACATTAGTTCTTGTTGAAATTTGGTTCTTATAACAGTTTGGATACATACTGGATTGATACTTGGATATTGATTTTTGAGATTGTCCAAGTAAAACTTGTCTACATATCAGATATCATATATTTACAGTTGATTTGTTCTACTTATCCTGACAAGTCTGTCCATACAATTTTCTGAACAAAAACGTTGGTGGTGTACTTGGTACCCTCTCATGTATGGATAAAATTGTCACAATTAGTAGCACAGACCAGCAGTAAAGATCCGATATCTGATATCATAACAAGTTTAACTTGGACGATCTCAATAATCAACATCCAAGTACTAAACTAATATACCCGAACCGTTACCGAACCGAAATCCAACAAGAACAAGTCTTATAATCTTTCTTTCAAGATAGGAAATCTCAATATAATGCGAGAAAGAAATAACATAAGACACCAAAAAATCTGTCAACGAGGGAAACTGCAATGTCCTGAAAAACCTCGGGACTAGTCCAGAACTTGAACATCACACTATATTTAGCCTCAAGATAGATATCTGGAAATTGTTCTTAAGTGATAAGTTGAAGATTGGTTTTAAGAGGTGGTAAAATATCCAGACTTCTCATCTAAGTGAGTGTAAGTGTTCTGGATTGTGAGGTTTACTAGCTTTGTCTATTGCAAAAAGATTTCGTAGCCTTGATCTTTGATCTAAAGGGAAATTAAATAGGCTTATCTATTATAGGAAGATTGGTATCAAAAGTATTCACTTAGGTTGAAGCAACTCTTAGGAAGTAAAGGACGTCAGCTAAGGGAATCACTTGCCTAGAGTCTTACTCGGTCAAAGAAGCGTAAGGAGTGTGACTGTAACTGGATCGCTCAGAGGGTGGATTCGGTCTCAACTACATTCCAGTCTAAAGTCTAATAGTAGGCTAGTGTTTGTAGCAGCTTAATAAATTTTGGTGTTCAAATCTAGACGAGGGTTTTTCTACAGTTGCGGTTTCCTCGTTAACAAAATTTCTGGTGTCCTATTTTTGTTCGTTTCCGCATTATATTGTTTATTTTTATAATTGGATTTACGCAAGTCGTATGTATTTAATCTTAGTATATACGTCCATCCAATTGTGATCGATTATGAGAATTGTTTCTTGTAAAATTCGTATCTTGGAAAGATAGATAACAAGTTTAATTACTTGGCGAGAATTCAGATTGGATTATTTGGATACATCTAAATTGATCTTCGATATTGATTTTTGAGATCGTCCAAGTACTCTTTTGGATATTGATTCAGGGACATCTTGTCTTCTACATACTGATTGAGAAGAGGTGGAGATATAAACTCTATACATATTGTCAAAGATCATTAAGTTGGTATGCTTGCAATTGTATTAGGTTTTGTCCATACAGGTTGCCGAACGAAAAGTTGGTGGTGTACTTGGTACCCTCTCCTTTTCAGTACCCCTATGCATACTTACCCAACTATTTTCACAAATATGTTTGCCATTGCTACAACTCTCATAAACACTTGTAAGACAATTTTTTTACTAAATCGGTTTACATTTATGAATCATGGTTTAAGTCTTCAATGTTAATTAACACTACTTATGAACGTCCATAAGGCATAATTGCCAATATGAACTATCATCACATACGGTTCCAAAACCCTGAACCAAAGTGTATATTCTTTTGTGTAATTTCAAGGCGAACTTGTCACATGCTTACATAAATTTCTAATAAGAATTTCGTCGAAAGTGAGAAAATATTTGTTCGGATCTCAAGTTATCTTAGCTTGTATTCAAAGATACCTAAAGCCTTTAAAATCCACAAATAAAGAGACTCATGCAACAAGATTTCTCAATCCTTGGCACTTTTTTGTGTCCTAGTTGCTTGTTAGAGTTATCATCTAAAAACCCTAGGTATCCTCCAAAAACATAATTAGGTACGACTTAAATACTTCACTTAGGTATTCGTGAAGCCCGACCATATTATTTTTTACCCGATAGTTCGTGCGAGATGAATCTAGTTCTTATTGATCTTCGAGGTTCTTGTTATCTCGGATCACAAATTAGATAGGTAGAAATCACAAAGTTATCTTCGCCTCAGACTTTGTGATTTCTCAAGATAAATATATTTAAACTCTTCTTCGATTTGTTTGGATTGTTCTTGAGAGGTAGTTAGTGATATAGTTTTTCAAGTGGTAAATAAGTTTGTCGTTCACTCTGACTTGTAAAGACTCGATTTTAGACTTTATCTAATAAATATATACAAAAGATGGTAACTAGATTACGAGAGACTGAGACTCAGGATTCCACCAATTCTTATATTCATGTGGTTCAACTATTAATTCTAGACAATTATAGCTTTATAAGATAACAAATATTGACTCTTTCTTTGCCAAAAATAGATTTTATAAAGTATTAGATGTAAATCATAAGTATGATGCATCAAAAGTTCTTAGACTAAGCATACACTTTCAGACAAAATCACAAATAATCAAGAGAAAATCATAAATCAATTTAGAAGCTTCCTCCATTGTCCCACTGTTGGGGTTTAGCTCCTCATATTATTCACGTGCTCAAAATAGGTGTTCATAGCTCAAAGTGTGAAAAACAAGAAAACTAATAAAGCGGCGAGTTTGTAACAGATATAATTGTTACAAAACTCACCTATTCTGAAGAATACCCTAACTAAAATAATTGTTGCGGAACTGTTACAAATTCGAAAGAAATGGTGACTGTTCTGTTGTTCTTCTTCCTCCTTCTCTGCCGCGACTCTGCACTTCCCAGGATATTTTTCCGAGCTTATGTGGTGCTCGAAATCCCTATGAAACTTACCCCCAAAGACTCGACGACCTTTCTATGAGTTCCAGCAACCTCTTTTATACACACAGGCTCGAAAATCTAGATAAAATCTCCTCTTCTCTTGCCCCAAAAGTTACGAACTTAGTTGGTTTTAATTTTATTTATTTTTATCTTCATACGCGTTCTCTGTTTTATCCAACCTCCTCTCTCGTGCAGCTATATCTCAAGACTTGATGACACAAACAGAAAGTATCTTGCCTTAAACCTTCACGTAACTTCCTTTTATGAACCACGGAATCCAATTAATATCTCTCTCTAGCTTTGATTGAATCCAACTCGATGAAAACTCCTCCTTTTTCTGATCTGAACCTACTACGTGCCAAACCCTGTATCGTTGGTAAACCAAATCTTGCCGAATATCTTTGCCCGTAACTTCCCAGTTTAAACTAAGAGACACCGAGACTTTCTCAACCCTGATTTGTAGAAATCCATGGATATCTTCTTCTTTATTCGAATACGAGCCCATTCAACCTTGTTTCAATCAAACGAGGTTCATCACAGGAGTCCAAATCCTTTAATACCTCTCTCAAAATCTCTTCAAAATTCGAGCAGAGAACTACGCGAGGCAGAAGAGAATTTCAGCCACTTTTCACTTTTGAAATGAAGAAGGGATGCCCCTATCTGGCTGGAGTCCCTTTAAAAATCCCTTTGGGTGCACATAGTAAAATGTGGGTGTAAATAGTAACTTGGGGGTGCTTTTCTCAAATCTTCTTGGGTGCCAATAACACTTCTCTGGGTGCCTTTAGTAATTTCTTACGGAGGTGCAAATTCCACTTTTAAGCAACTTTTTCCACGAAAGTTTATTTCTCCAAAAACACCTACAAAGACATAAAATAACCAAATAAGAACAAAATCGAGCACTAACAATATATACAATTGAGATCATATCAGACACATAAATGTATCTATCAAATACCCCCAAACTCTTTATCGCATGCATCGTCGATTTCATTTAGCGTATGCAATAAGCCTTTAAACCCTAGGTGGCCCTAGTGGCCGATTTATAGTCTCGGGAGGGCTTACAAGAGATATACCAACAAAACCTTTACACTCAGGACCCTAGTTATCTCGCGAGAACCTTGGAAGGCACTAAAGAATCTCCTTGGTTGGTATACTTATTGACTACAGGAGGAAGTAGCCTGATGCGAAATTCCAATTGTTGTACACGAGTTTGCACTGAAGCATACTAAAGTTCATATATAAGTGACAGAGCTTTACTCATATAGTTTCTAGACATCATAACCGGAGTCAACCAATCACATGGATAGATTAAGAAGATGGATGTAGAGAAAACCGTAGATGGTTTTGATGTTGACTAAAGTGAACGGTGTTTCCTGATAAGTGCATATTTGATCGTTGTCGTAGGCGTCAAAAATAAATTACACCTTCTTACTACTCAAAATATATAATGAAGCAAGGGAAAGAAAGGATCGTTCCCACAGGACTTGGGTTGTCAATATGTTTTGGTATCTTATAAGTAACAGGGGGTTTCTTGGTTTTTATATAATAAACTAAATAAAAGCAAACAATAAAGGTAAACAAATCAAATCAAGGATGAGAAAGCATTGGTTAAGGATTTCGTTTTCATTCACAAACATATTCTTATCTTAATACTAGAATTGATATTTTAATCTCTATTTTATCAAAGGCCCTAGAATACCTTGATCGCGAGTATATCCCGCAAATCTCCTCTTGTTATCAACAAACACATTAAAAGATGCGAATATGAATTCTATCTTAGAGAACAAACTAACGTGTAAAAGCACTAATCAAGTTTAATTCCCTAGATGCGTTAAGTTCTATAAAATCAGGCCAATCAAAGCAATAAAACGTGTAAAAGCACTATTCCGATTTAACAAAGGTTATGGTTCACATAAGATCATAAGAATATATAACTACAAACTATGATCATATTTATGCTACTTGCAATCAGGAATTATCCCTTTTGCGTATAATAGCAAACTCAATCGATTCGCGACTCGACTAAACAAGCATTCAAATCATGTAACAATATTGATGGTGAATCATAAACGATAATACTGAGACAAAACTAATATATCAAACAAGGATTCATGTTATGTGAAATCAACTTTATCCATAACCAATAATAAAAACTAGGTATTCATATTCATGGAGTTCATAACAAGAAGGAAGAGAAAATTTTCCATGTCTAAACCCTAGAACACCAAAGTAGAGGCAAAGATGATTCTCCCTATTTTTGTGTATTTTTCTCTCTACCAAAAGTTATATATTCTCTGCTCGGCTACTGCCTTTATATAGGCTTGCGTATAAAGCCTAACTTGTGCGATAATTCCTTATTTGATAAGGATGCATAGTCGGTCAGTATAGTTTACAATCCAGAGAAATACATGTGCTGGGTAGCAACACGCTTTCGTGCTATAAAAACTCGGCACAAGATAGACCCACAATCCCCTGTTGTTTTCAAACTCTGTTTATGTCCATTCATCGCTAAAACCATCAGAAGCAAATTCACACTCTTTCCTGACTTCTCTCTGAGGTTTTCGAGTCCCAAAACATACCAAAACTCGAACTCAAGCTTCCATTACCAACCTCCATCGGACCATCACCATTCACTGCCAAACGAGATAATCTCATTGTTCTTGCTCGGTCCCAGTAGCTCTTTTCTCCATCTTCAATGTCAAGCTCGAGTTCTTCTTCATCTCGTACCTGGAATTTTCAATCTTCCCACCAATCACCGACAGACCTTCCCCATCATCATCATTAGTAGCTTCGATCACCACCGTTTATATAAGGCAGTACCCAACTCATCTCTCGGTAATGGCAGCCTCGAGCAGCCATCATCATTGCTACCATTAATAGCAGCAGTACACAAACTCGATACGTTTGACAACAACTATCTACAGCGTCGTTATCATCTCCTCAGTTTCGTTCGATCACCATTATCCCGGTACCATGATCATATCAATGGCAGTAGCTATCATTCTTTCTTCCTGTAGTTCCTCGAGCTCTTCTCTCATCTTTAATGACCTTGTGATGTCCACTGCCAAGCTAGAGTACTCCCCATCGATCACCAAAAAGCAACCCTGCTCAATCGTGATCATCACTTGGTATCTCCATTCATCATTGGAAGCTCTCTGAAGCTGACCATCACCGCTGCTAAATCGACCCGAATCTTGCTTATCAACCCCTTTCCATTCCTTCCTATGTAATTGGAAGCAGCATCGTCATGATCAACACAGCACCATGGATCAACGTTAGCGGCTCCATTAATGGCAATAGACTCGAGCTCAACTTTCCATCTCTTTTATACGGCAGAACCAACTCTTTGTTCCTCAACTTCGATCATCATCTCGACTCCACCATCTACTGCCGATAATCACCAACAACAACCAAACTCGAGTGGCTTTCATTCAAATGTCACCATTACTAAACCACAGTCAATCCTACCTACTCTATGACTTGAATAGATACCTTCCATCTCCTCGCTCCCATAAATCCATAAGCATCGGCGTTACTCAAAGCAGTAGGAGCTTCCTGTATTTAATCGTGATATTGTATGGTAAAGAAGATGATGGTTCCACGAGAGATAAGCTTTGGCGCCTTGGCCGGTATTTGAATTCTGGTTC
This sequence comes from Papaver armeniacum, assembly GCA_023531295.1. NCBI lineage: Eukaryota > Viridiplantae > Streptophyta > Magnoliopsida > Ranunculales > Papaveraceae > Papaver > Papaver armeniacum. Next base: position 85,945 of record JAJJWW010018680.1, on the reverse strand, counting down.
CCCATGGTAAATGACACGACTACCTTTAGCGGTTCCTTCGAAATAGTCCACCCCTTAACAGAAGGTCTGCCCCTTAACGTCTGAGGGGGTGCCAATAGCACTTGCCATTTAAAATGACCATTTTGCTCTTTTAGTCTTCCAAGTTCTTGTTTGGCTCATAACTTCTTCATACGAACTCGAAATGACTTCGTTCTTTCGCCATTGACTTCATATTATCCTCTACGAAATGATGACTAGAAATCCTCCATTTGAGCGAGTTCCATTGGGTCTTTGGCCCTTCTTCACTTGTGACTTCACTTTTGTAGCTACTTTCACTTCTTTTGGATGATCCATCTAATAAAACACAAATAAAAGAAAACAAGCGTAATATACAATAATTTGCAAGAATATCAACAATTACTAGCATGGAATTGGCACCAAATATATGTAAATAAACCACTTATCAATATTTCACATATATTTGGTGCCAATTCCATGCTAGTAATTATTGATCTTCTTGCAAATTATTGTATATTACGCTTGTTTTCTTTTATTTGTGTTTTATTAGACGAATCATCCAAAAGAAATGGAAATAGCTACAAAAGTGAAGAAGGTCCAAAGACCCAGTGGAACTCATTTAAATGGAGGATTTCTAGTCATCAATTCGAAGAAGGCGGGAAGGCGAAGTCAGCGGCGGCGAAGAACGAGTCGTCAAGTTCGTATGAAGAAGTTATGAGCAAAATAAGAACTTAGAAGATTATAAGGGCAAAATGGTCATTTTCAAGGCGGTGCCATCGGCATCCCGGTGTACATTAAGGGAGGTCATTATGTTAAGTGACGGTGTCTAAAAGGCTGCTAAAGGAAGTCATGTCATTTATTCGAGGGAAGCTAGAATTCAAACAATGTTAAAGGGTGACAATAGTTTTATTTGGGCCACCATTGTCTTCCTCCCTTATCCAACACTTGAGCAGAGAGGAGAGATATCAGAGATTGTTTCTCGAGTTTGGTTGTGTAGTTCAGGGAATAGTGTCAGCGCTACCCATTGATAGAGATGCTGATAATCGTGACAGTTGATGGTGGTTAGTGAACGAGACAGAGATAATAGCAGTAAGGATTGATGAGAGCTGATTATCTATGATGGTGATTGATCCTGTTGTGAAGAACATGAGCGAGCTCGAGTGCATGGCCATTGGTGATGGGTTTAACTTAATCTCAACTATGAAGAAAAGAAGACGAGAGTTGGGTGATGTTTCTTTGCTATTGGTAAAGACATATGGAGTTGCTTGATGTGAAGCATGGAAGAACTCGAGCAAGTCAGGGAGACGAGAAGAAAGGGTGGTGAAGATTTAATAGCTATGAAGTTGAGTTTAAAAGTAATGGCATTTATTACAGAGTAGAACATGACATGTGTTGTAAACACCTTGATATTTATCTATTGTTTATGCTTTCTTTGCTACTTTTCTTGTAAATTATGTACCTTATGTTTGCTTTTGAGTTTATTAGATGCAATGGAGTCATTAGGAGCAAAAATATGAAAAATCACTCATTTAGAGCAAGAAGGGCAGCGTCGTCGCTTCACAGACGGATGATATTGGGAGCACATTGGAGGATAAGGACAACCACCTGCTTACAACAACACTTTTAGTGGCCTGTATCCAAGATATTGGTGCCTGGAGTCATTCTGGGGTCGATATAGAGCTTGGGTGTCTTAATCCAAAACCAGTTTCCTATACAGAACCTAAAATTTAGAGAAATCACTTCTCTTATCATTAGCCGTGTATCATACATCACCCTAAACCGAGAGAGAAGTTACAGTTCGTGGCTCGAGAGTTGAGAATTATTGCCGGCGATTAAGAGTAAGGAAGAAAAGGGCTTCTGGTGGTTTGAAATGGAAGAGATCGATGGGGGTTTGCTGAGCTGCTACTGTTACTGTTGGCGATGAAGAATTTGAGAAGATGAATCTGTTGCTGCTGGTAATTAGGTCAAGGAAATGGAGAAATTGACGAAGATTCGAATCCCAATCTGATATGAGTTTCCGAGTGTTTGAAATTGAGACAGAATCAGAGATTCAGTGAAGAAACGAGAGGGATTTTGATGGTTTATGGAACTGAATACTGAAGTTAGGGTTTCTGAGTCTGTAATCAGGTGGAGAAATCAGTTGAAGTTGGTCCGTGGATCGATTGAGTGAATGGTGGTGGTCTTGATGAAATTGCAAACTGGTTGTGTTGTTGGTGCCATGAATAATTAGGTTCTGCAAGAACATTTTGGTGGTTACAGCTGGGATTTGAAATGTGTTTTACAGGCGAGATTCGGTGGATGTAGCTGAAGTTAGGTTGTGATGTTCTTTAGATGCCTAGGTTTAGGTGATGGCTTGAGATAATGGGACTGCATGAGTGAAACTATGGCTTGAGTGGTTGTATGTAAAGAGATGCATGTTGGTGATGGAATTGATACCCAGAGTTACAATATCTAGAGTTAAATGAATGTATGAATTACAGAGAAATGGCCTGAGGTAATGGTGGTGTTGTTGTTTATTGCAAGCAGCTGTTGCAGTGGTGCAATTAAATCTGCAGGGGAGAAAGAAGTGCTGCTATGAGATGGAGTTCACTAATGCTGCTGGTGGAGCAGTTGAAGACTGGTGGAACTGATGCCATGAAGCACTTGCCGTGGCGGATTTGAACTGAAGCAGGAATGGCTCAAGCTGAAATTGCAGGTCCGAATGGCAGGAATAGGAGTAATAAATGTATGCTCAGTAATAAGTGATGCAGAGAATGTCAAATGGAGCTAGAATTGCTTTGCTGTGTGGTTCTGGTGACAGTTGCAGTTGAGCATGGTGGAGTTCAGTTGGTGATTGAGTTGCAGTTCAGGTGCAGATGTTGTTGTAGCTGTATTTTGCTGTTGTCCAAATGGAACTGAGTTACAGGGATGTGAACTGATGGTGCCGCTTCAAGGAAGTGTTGTTGCTCTGGTGCTGAGAACTGGGATGGATGCAATGGAGCATATGCAGTAGTCAGGTGCATCTGTAATGTGTTGGTGGTGCCAGTTTGAGAAGCAGGAGCAATACCAGATGATATTGAAGCTGCAGCTGGAATTAACAAGTGTTGCCTGAGCTCAAATACAACAAGGGAATGAATGTGCTGCTACCCTATATGAAAGATATGGGAACTATTTTTGGAATGTGGTTTTTGAATAGTCTGTGACAGTGTGGTTGTAGAAGGAATTAAGGAATGACTGTGGTGGTGAATCAGTTCAGAGGTTGATGATGCTAATGGAGTTGTTGTTGAGATTGAGGAGATGTTATGTACTAGCTCATTGCAGGTGACAGAGAATAGGGTGCAGCTGAAGGTTGTAATGAATGGGATTGTGATATTGCAGTATGGAGTGAGTTACAAAGGCAATACTGAAATGGATTGACTGTCTGTTTTGATGTTGTTGAATTACAGGGAGAAGAATGAAATTTCAGCTAAGAATGGTGGTGATTATCATGGGTTTTTGGTTGTTTTGATCTGAAAATTGAATCGGAAGACTACACAAATATCTGAGAATGGTGAGAATTGCAGGCATCTGGTGAAAAGTGGGTCTGTGTTGAAGTGCAGAGTTGAATCTGTAGGTTGTGGGGAAGTCTAGGCAAGAATTAATAGAACTTGAGCAGATGAGTGTTGCCATGTAACTGAACTGATGGTGCTGTTTAGACTGGGAATGAAACGAAGAAGTTATATGAGCTGCAACTGATTTAAATGACTGTGTCAGGTGGAACATTGCAGGAGTTGAGCTAGTTGGTGAGCTGAGTTGCAGCCAAGGCTAAATTGGCTGGTGATTACAAGGACTAATGGGTTTTGGTGGATGTGATGGGTGTATGATGCTACTGTTGAGCTGCATGGATAAATGGAATTGGTGGTTGCTGCTAAGTGAAAGGAGTTGCATTGCTGCTGTCAGTCAGGGATGCAACATACAGGGCCATCATGGCTGGAAGCACAATGATTGTGCAGCAGAGCTTTGGCCAGTGCAATGGCCTTGGCCAATACCAACTCAGCCACTCAGATGAGTTAGCTGATCTGACTCATACCTGACTCGGCTGAGCCTTGACCGAGTTGACTGACTATGACTGGTGACCGGGTGGACTTTGCCGGTCACCTGAGATACTTTTCTTGCCGGATTCCGACCAACTTCCGGCGATGACACCAGTTTTCCGGCTACAAATTTTTGGCAGAATTCTTACATGGGTATTCCTCACTTATGGGCTTGGTGGACATCTTACTATTGGATCATTCGGACTTTGGGCTTTGAAGACCTAATTTTGGAAAGATGAAATGCTACAAAAGGAGAAAGTTTCTACTTACTTATCACGTATTTTCTACTTGGAGTTTTGGAGAGCGGCGACTAGGGTTTGCTTTTCATTTGTTTTTCATCTTCTTCATTATTTTATTATTGATTATGATTATGATGAACTCAAAAGCTATGAGTAGCTAAACACATATTATTGGTTATGGGATAAAGTGGATTTCACAAATGATATTTGATTCAATGAATTAGTTTTGTCTCAGTAATTTATTGTTTATGATTCATGGTGTATATTATTATATGATTTGATTGTTTGTTTGGTTGAGTCCGGAATCAATCCGATTCGCATTCATTTTTAAAGCTATATTAGGGTTTTCAATACGAAAAAGTTGTTTATCCCTGATTCTAAATAGCATAATTGTGGGTAGTGCTTGTAGTGATATATCCTACTAGTCACAAGTGAATCATAACTTTTCTTAAAACGGATTAGTGCTTTTACACGTTCTTTTGCATCGATTAGTCTATTCCATAAAACTTAATGCTCTTGGGTAATTAAATCTAATTGTGCTTTTACACTTTAGGTTGCTTTCTAAGTAGAACTCACATATGCATCTTTTAATGTGGTTGTGATGAAATCAGGGAATTAGCGGGATATACTTGCGATCAAGGTATCCTAGGACTCTTAGTAAATGAGAGATTAAAATATCAATTCTAGTCATTGATGAAAATACATGTTTGTGAATGATACTATCATGTGACCAATATCTTCTCCATATTGATTATTCGAATTATTTTATTACTTTCAATTATTTTTATTGCTTTGCTTAAACAAAAATCCTTCCTTTGTTTACTAAGAGACTGAAATTTTATAACAACAAAAGCCTCTCTGTGGGAACGAACTCTTTCTTACCACATACTTCATTTAAATTTAGTTGAGTGAGAAAGTGAAATTATTTTTGCTCGGTGACAACCGATCGAGAACACAAACGAGAGAACTCGAGTCCGAGTTAAAGTGGAATGGAGTTTCTTTGCTTGAGAAACTAGATGAAGAAGAATGGCTACTGCATGATGCACCTAGTGATTGGTTAACGGGAGTGAATTGTGGTTGCTTCGACCAAACATGGAACATGTGAAGAAGATATCGGAGAATAAGTTGGCGACGGAGAATTGATGGGAGCTCGAGTTTAAACAGAGAGGGAAGATGAAACTACGGACTACATTTGGCGAGAGAGCAAAGCGTTGGTGTTATGATCGTTATCGATGATAAAGGAGGTTAAGATGGAGTTATGGATCCAGGACTTGGATATGGGGCCGAGTTTGAGAGAAGTCGGGAGGCGGTGATGGAGTTTGGTTGTTGTTGAAAGACTAGTTGAGGATAGATATAGAGAATATTTCCGAAGCGGTGAAAAGATTTGCACATCTTGGAAAAGTGGGACGTTGGTACAAAACACGGCATCAAGTTTGATGTGGTGACTCTTAAAGGAAGACCATTGGCTCATCGGACCCCACTTGAACTATCGGCCAATTAGAAATCCGTGTTTACTCAACTACAATACTCGTTGTTACATAGAATCGCGACACATGTGTTTATCGAGATTGTAAACACCGTTGACCGACTATGAATCGCTATCAAATCTTTGAATTCTCGGTGAAGGAGGGTCGGTGGAAAATCCTATATAAAGCTTAATAGCCAGAGCTTAAGAAAACAATTTTTAACGGAGAGAGAAAATTGAGAAAAGAAGAAAGGTTTTTATTTTATAGGGTTTACCCCTTTAGGGGGAAACCAAGTTATTTTCTTCTTCTTATTATTTATATTTTTCATGGGTTTTAGTAAACTCATGTGTAGCTAAATTTTATTGATCAGGTATGATTTCAAAGTCCTGCATAATGGAATTCTAATTCTTTTTCCGAGTTTATTTTAAGTTGGCTTTTCTTGTCGATTGTCTCTATTGTTTTTAGTATCTAAGATTGCTATTGGGTTATTCAATTGGCCATTTGAATTAAAGTGATAGTAATTCTTTTACTAGTATTGGGGTTGGTGATATGTATAATTCTCACTCAATTCCATACACAAGTAGTATATCGCAAAAAAAAGGCGACAGAGGGGATTACGTTAAGCAATTGTGTATAGAGATGACACTAGTAAGCATCTACAGAGGCTTATGCGTCGATGCTAGGATCAACCTAATTCACAAAATATAATGCATTCGATGGGTTACACCTTGAGAGCTTATTCATGGTGGCTCGGATGGATAGAATGTGGTAGTCGAGCGCTTAGTATCCGGTGACAACGGAATTCCGAGGATAGCGAGCTTATTGCTATTCTACGGTTGGTGACAATGGAAATTCTACAAGAAATAAACAAGTACTTTTATTAAGTTTCTTTCTAGTGACGGCGAATGATTCCTTAATCATCCTTCATTTATTTGTTATTCTTTTCATTTTACTTTAAACCAATCCCCTTGTCTTTTTCTTTATTTTGCTGATCAAATAACCTATCAATTACACAGCTCTATGTGGGAACGATCTCTTACTACCGCTATATTACCATTTAATTAGTGGGAAATATCTTTATTAATTTGTTGCACTTACGACACGCATCAAATTTTGGCGCCGCTGCCGGGGAGCGGTTGCTAATTGATTTGTTATTTGTTTAGCTTGTTTTTATTTTTCTTAGATTTTTGTTTTATTTTCTCTTTTTCTCTTGTGAGTCGTCATGTTTCCTTATGGAAATAACATGTACAAAGCACAAGACCAATCAACCTATAATAGTGCTAATCAATTTGGTTTTCAATTTCATTCGTATGACAACTACCAACCATCCTATGGGTATAATCGGAACCAATCTTTGACTATGGTCAATATCCTACGGAACCTTATGGATATTCTCGGACATGTCAACAACCTTATGAGGGGCATGTAAGTGAACAATCACAAGGATGGGGAGAAATTATTCTTCTAATCGTTTATCTTCTAATGATGAGCAGAAGCTTGATTGGTTGATTCTTCAGTTAAAGGCCAGTTTATCCACGCCGGAACCCCTGAATGAAAAACCAAGCATGGAGAACAATACATCAACCGGATATTACTACAATATATATAACCAAACTCATGATCGTTCACCTATTCAAAAGGAGGAGACTTGGTCTGGAAATATTGCGGTAAGTGAAAGTGCAGGTTTTGAAGAACGTCTTGACCAACTGATCCAAACGATGGCGCAACATCAACAAGGATTGGACCAATATCCGCAGAGTGTTGATACATCACTCCATGAACTTCAAGAAAGTGTCCAAAACTTAAGAAGAGACCTTGATCAAATTAAAGAAGAGGAATAAAGAAGAACTTTGGTCTCAAAACCAAAACTATTCACGACATCCCCGTGGATAGTGATAAATACTTGATCGGTAATGATTATGAAGATGAACAACCTTTAAAAAGTTCGTATAACAACGGTAAAGTTATTCCAACTCCGGATCATAATAACGATCACTCGCCTATTCAAAAGAATGAGAACGGATATGACATAACCGTTGTTATCAATGGTGTAACGTACTCAAACGAGGATTATAGGATTTTCACCAATGAATTAGACTTTATAGGAGATGATTCTGATGATGAGGTTGTTGAAGAGATAGAGATTGAGAATGAAACCAAATTGGTTGAAGTTGTGGAAGACCCAAATGAGCTAGCCAAGGATTAAAATGATGCTGAGATTTTGATTGAAGCAAAAACTGACGAAGAATGGCTAAATAGTTTGATAGAGGACCACAATACAAACGAGGTAAATAATTCATTGCAATTCTTTAAGAATGATGAGGATCTGTAATACAAGAGATTGTGGAAGGTTTGTCTAATCCTTTACATATTTCTAAATATTTTGATCGACATCACTTAGGATTGGAGTTGTGTGCTTCCAAAGTTTTAACGGATTATTTTGCTTCTAAGTATCCACCACTCGATGTGTTTGATTCTAGCATTGAGCGGGTTCACCAAGCTAAGGAGCCTTTTGAAGTTCCCGAATTCTATGTTCTCTATCCACTTTCGAGTGTAGAAAGGACTAAGTGCGGAAACTTCAATAAAGTGATAGCTTTAATATTCATATATTATGCTAATGTTTTCATGAAGTTGTTACTAGAATTGCAGATTGTTTTCTGGATGGACTACTAGATTTTCAGATTGTTGGTGTACGGCCGATAACAAGAAGGTCAGGCTGATGACGTTAAACTAGTGTTGAATGGGAGGCAACCCATAGGTTTTGTATTTTGTATCCTTTTTATTTTTATTTTTCTTCTTTTGCATATCATATTAGGATTTCCCACCTTGATTTTACTTAGGACGAGTCAATTACATTGAGGACAATGTAAAGTTTAAGTGTGGGGGAGTGTTTGGGTATTTTGCATATAGAGTTTTTAGCCTTTTTGAGTCAAAATTTTCAAATTTTTGTATATATTTGAATAAAACCTCCAACTTGTAGAGATTTTAGAGTCACTAGCATACATCTAGGTATGTTTACATAGAGAATTCTGACCGACATAACTGAACTTGGAAGTGTTATGAACTACGTTCGGATTTCTTGCTTGTTAGAGTGTTAAATAATGGATTTAATCATGCCGGTGATGCAAATGAGGAGCAGGGAGAAATGCATTATTAGAGTTGCTGATCAATCATTAGTGGAGACTACCTATTTTCAAATCAACAAGAGGCACTGGACCAAATTTTCTTAGTAGGCGACTAAAAAGCTTTCTTTTGAGTGTGTGTCACCGTACGTTGATTCGGGTAGAATGGTGAGCTACCCAACTTCACACCATTTTCAACACTATTTTTTATCTCTAGAGTGCTAATTTTGTCAATCATGAGGGTGACGTCTATAGACGAAAACCATCTTCTTGTAGTTTGATTTGCAGTTAGCACCATTCTCTCTCTCACCAACAACAGGTCCATAGAAACACCATCATCATCAACAAGTGGGGTGACATCAAAATCTAAAAAGAAAGTTGAAGAAGTTTAAGGTTTACAAGCAACAATACAAGGAAGAGCAAATTTCATATCCAAGTAATGCAACAAACAAGTGAGCATATTTTTACATATATGTTGAAGACTTACAAATAAAGAGCGGAATTTTATATCCAAGTTGAAGACTTACTTACAAGAGCGAAGAAAATCAAAAGATGAGAGTTACTGAAGTTTAGGATACAAAGACAATACAAGTTGTGAAGATCAGAGTGGTAAAGTACTTCTTTCATGGCCATGGTATTTTAATCCCGTTATTATTTTTCTAGTTGCAATCTTTTTGTTTAAAAAAGATGCAAAATACAAAAAGAAAAAGAAACAAAAAAAAGATTTGCATTTAGGTTGTTATTTGTTTCATAAGGCCATGGGGAAGAAAAATCTATAAAGAAGTTTCAAGCAACAAGGAAATTGAGGAAAAGAGTTACAAATTGTCAAAGTTTTACGAAGTTCAAGAGTTTATCATCAACAGTTGAAGACCGAAGACGAAGATCGAGAAGATGAAGAAGACAGGCCGAAGGAAGATATTTCTATTGGATCTTTGTGAGAGGGGTGCTATCATTATTTCCGATCGGATGTGAAGGTGGTAAGTACTCCCATCCTTGCTATAATGGTTGATTTCCTTTCTTAGAGATCATCAGAAAAAGTCTTTTATTTCCCACGATCTTGTGGGGTCTCCAGAAATAATTCGGAAGGTTTCCTTTTTACCATTCAACGTGTGTAGGATTTCTCTCTTCATTCCTACCTGCACACACATGTGAGACCCATAAAAAAGCCGTCTTATTGAGTGCAATTATCATAAAATCCTTTTAAATGAGGTAAAAGTCGAGGCGAAATGCTTATTGATCGCTCTCAAACACGCGTTCTCTCATTATGTGTGGTTATTTCTCATCCAACATTTAAGAATGAGAATATGTTATTTGGTATTTATAACTTCTTATTACTAGCATGCAGAAACTTTATGTCCTCATAGCTCCTTGGATGCTTGGGAAGCTAGAACAAAGTTGAAGTAGGTTTTGTGGGTATATCTCTGGCAAACCCTCACGAGACTATAACTCGTCCACTAGGGACACCTAGAGGTTTAAAGGCTTGTTGCATATGCTAAGTGCAACCGTATCCTCGGCGAAATGGAGTTGTTGTATTTTAGATAGTTTTCTCGAGGACTAGAAAAAGCCAAGTGTAGGGGAATTTGATAAGTGCATATTTCACATATATTTGGTGCCAATTCCATGCTAGTAATTTTTGATCTTCTTGCAAATTATTGTATATTACGCTTGTTTTCTTTTATTTGTGTTTTATTAGATGAATCATCCAAAAGAAGTGGAAATAACTACAAAAGTGAAGAAGGGCCAAAGACCCAGTGGAACTCGTTCAAATGGAGGATTTCTAGTCATCCCTTCGTAGAGGACGGGAAGACAAAGTCAACGATGAAAGAACAGAGTCATTTTGAGTTCGTATGAAGAAGTTATGAGCAAAATAAGAACTTAGAAGATTATAAGGGCAAAATGGTCATTTTCAAGGCAGGTGCCATCGGCATCCCAGTGTACATTAAGGGGAGGTCATTATGTTAAGTGACAGACTGTCTAAAAGGAACTGCTAAAGGAAGTCATGTCATTTATTCAGGGGAAGCTAGAATTCAAACAATGTTAAAGGGTGACAAACTGTTTTATTTGAGCCACCATTGTCTTCCTCCCTAATCCAACACTTCGAACAGAGAGGAGAAATATCATAGATTGTTTCTCGAGTTTGGTCGTGCAGTTCAGGGAATAGTGTCAGTGCTACCCATTGATAAAGATGCTGATAATCGTGACAGTTGATGGTGGTTAGTGAACGAGACAAAGATAATAGTAGTAAGGATTGGTGAGAGCTGATTATCTATGATGGTGATTGATCACGGCGCCCAAGAACATGAACAAGATCGAGTCTGTGGCCATTGGTGATGGGTTTAACTTCTGTCTCAACTTTGAAGAAAAGAAGACGAGAGTTGACTGATGTTTGCTGCTATCGGTGAAGACATATGGAGTTGCTTGCTGTGAAGCATGGAAGAACTCGAGTAAGTCAGGGAGACGAGAATAAGGGGTGGTGAAGCTTTAATAGCTACGAAGTTGAGTTTGGAAGTAATGGCAGTTATTACTGAGTAGAACACAAACAAAGAACTCGAGTCCGAGTTAAAGTGGAATGGAGTTTCTTTGCCGAGAAACTAGCTGAAGAAGAATGGCTACCTGCATGATGCACCGATGATTGGTTAACAGGAGTGGATTGTGTTTGCTTCGACCAAACATGGAACATGTGAAGAAGATATGGGAGAATGAGTTCGCTACGGATAATTGATGGGAGCTCGAGTTTAAACAAAGAGGGAAGATGAAACTACGGACTACATTTGGCGGAGAGCAAAGCGGTGGTGTTATGATTGTTATCGATGATAGAGGAGGTTAAGATGGAGTTACGGATCCAGGACTTGGATATGGGGCCGAGTTTGAGATAAGTCGGGAGGCGGTGATGGAGTTTGGTTATTGTTGAAAGACTAGTTGAGGATAGATATAAAGAATATTTCCGAAGCGTGAAAAGATTTGTCGCGTCTTTGGAAAAGTGGGGCGTTGGTACAAAACACGGCATCAAGTTTGATGTAAGCTTACTCTTAAAGGAAGACCATTGGTTCATACATACCCCACTGAACTATCAGCCAATTAGAAATCCGTGTTTACTCAACTACAATACTCGTTGTTACATAGAATCGCAGCACATGTGTTTATCCAGATTGTAAAAGCAAGCCTGGAACGACCATTTCTTGTTTATGTCAAGATTGTACAGATTGATCTCTCGAATTTAAAGTACTCCTGTGCAGTGCATTTGTTTAAGGTTTAGGCTCGTTTCTCATCCACACACCCAAATTGACCAAAACCAGCAGAAATAGTTTTTACCCACAAACACCTTCATTTAGGTTTGAGTAACCGTACCTAAACGTGTACACTTAGTCGGTTTAACAATAGTTAACCAATGGTTAGCCATATGAATACTTTCATATCAATCTTATTCATCTTAACCACAACTGGCTCAAATGACTCGGATGAAACTAGTTATAGAGTTGTTCAATTGTTATATTCTCATAGAAGTATACAAGAACACAACTGAAGCAAAATCGGCTGGATTCACTCGAATCAATTCATGAACGTTATAGCCACGGTTCAAAGATTGCATTCCTTATTATATAAATATTTTAGTTCATGAACAAACCGATTTTAGAAAATAACCCGCTTAAGCATGCAAACGGGTATGCATCCTTAGTGACCGGATTTAGTTTGTATTTACTTCCAAACTCCAGCAGAAATTCACGGACGTGAAACTTCCGTCGGTATGCATACGTGTACGCATACTTACCCGGATTTCTAACAACCGTATCCAGTACGGGTACGCATACTTTAGGTTCCCGGTTTTGGACTTTTACACAAATGTGAGATCACACTATGTTTATATGCAAACATGGTTACTTGTTCTAAACTCTCATTTCAATCATTGAAACTTTCTTAGAGGATGTGAAAATAGTTGTTATTCACAAACTATTAGCATCAAAGCGATTTTCAAGTTATTGAAATAATCAACATGACTTTAAATCACGAGTAAAGATGAACTTGGTGAAGCGAAAGATTACCAACACATATTTCGAGAAATAGATAAGCGAGATAAACTCGGCTCGAAATAGCAAATGTGTATAATTGAAGTCTATATAGCAATACAACTTTTGTCTTAAATAAGAGATAGAGTAGATAGACTTTTGAGTGATAGATAAGTTCAAGTCTCCACATACCTTTTGTCGATGAAGTTCCACAAGTTCCCTTGAATGGTTCTTCGTCTTCATTTGATGAATGCCCTGGAGTCTAAAGCTCAACTACACTTACTATCCTAATTCGAGACTTAGCTATAAGTAGATTAGAAATCAAGACTTATAGTTTTGGCAACTAAACTTGACAAACAAGCTTGAGATAGCAACGCTTGCGAGTTCGACCGAGCAATACTCTAACAAAAATTCTTCATTTAGGTTGAAGAAACTCTTAGGTTGCAAAGAATATCAGGTAAGTGAATCATTTGTGTAGAGCCTTACGAGGTTCAAAAGACGTAAGGATCACGACTGCAGCTAGGAGGGTTAATTTCTCTTCAACTATAATCTGAAGTTTAATAGTAGGTGTAGTTACCTAAAATTGGTGAGAGGCTAAAGTGGTTTTCTAGGATTTCTAAAAGTGAGTTACGGGAGGTTGAGCACGAACAGTCTTCGCCTAAACCACGCACAGTAGTCGTTTAAAGGTTGCTTCAGTCACAGGGAAGATATTTAGGGCTGGTCTTAGGGAGGGAAGCAGATGAAGAGAGAGATCAGAGAATTCTAGGGTTTGAAGAACAATTGCTCTGAGAGTTTATGAGAAAGTTATTGTATCTTGGAGAAACATATGACCTATTTATAATCTTGAATTCTCTAATCTCGGTTCGGTGAAGATAAGGATTGCTTTCCGTGTCATGCGGAACAATTCTCCCGTATCTTCAGGAATAGAGATAAACTAGGTTGAGTTTATCCCACCGCCTTTACTCTCTTATGTTGTGAGAAATAAGTCGGGTATTTCTCACACGTGCCGTAGACCGCCAGACCAAAACCCTAATTGTTATCCCCCATTTGTGTGAAGCTGAGTCAACCTTTGTGATGATGTGTTGATAGAGAAATATTCTCTTTAGCCGAGTTGGCCAAGATAGAGAGATATTCTCGATTTGTAAGAATGACTATGATGAGTCACGTGAAAAGGCATGGAATTCCTCGGGAATCGTGTGCATAATGTGAGAGGAGCCGAGGATGATCTCCCTCTCTCCATGTCCGGTCACATATGTCATGTGAAGACCATATTATTGTTTGTGGGTCCCTTTGTTGAGCATGCGGAGCTCAAGAGAGCTTATCCACGTTTTTGGATAGACATGTATAGTTCAAGATTAATTTACTAGTTGTGCCTGTAAGTGTGTTTGAGAGGTGAGAAATAGGCTTGAGCACTAGGTAAGGCGTGTGCCAATAATGTGAATCTCTCCGAGATTTTCTTGAGGGATTTGAATCTCTCCGAGATTTTGCGAAGAGATTTGAATCTCTCCGATATTTTAATAGACGGAACAAAATCTCTCCGTGATTTTGCAGAGAGATTTGAATCTCCCCGAGATTTTGCGAGACGGATCAAAATCTCTCCGTGATTTTGCGAGATATTTGAATCTCTCCGAGATTTTGCGAGAGAGATTTGAATCTCTCCGAGATTTTCAGACGGATCAAAATCTCTCCGAAGATTTTCTTAACATATCCGAATCTCTCTATGGTCATCTGGGATTCTTCTTGAGAGAGAAAAAAAGCTTTGTACGCCCAATTAATGCCTCTGCAAGACTTTGGCTCACTTGTCTTTGACCAAGATATCTTGCAAATATGTGCTAGGAATCAACTGTGTGTCCATATGATGGGCCAACAAGACCGGTTTATCCAGAAAGGATGTTTTAGGAGTCTCATCGAAAGGGCCGGAGGCAAAATAACCGGCGTATCTTGCGGGGATGTCCTAGGAGTTATTCGGAAACCTCGATGAAGTCGAGTCGAGCCTAGAGCAAACATGACCGGTGTATCTCGCGATGATGTACTAGGAATTAGTCATTGATCTCAAATAGGGTGAGTCGTGCTTACATGAGATATGTAAATCTCATGCCCGGGTCATAAGTCCGCCGGGACGTATTTACGCATCTACGAGCCTACATGACCAGCGACATCTCGTTGAAGATGTACTAGGAATCATTGCATCGCAATCAGCTGCGTCTCGCGAAGACATGCTAGAATTGTGACTGTTCTTGGTTCATAAGTCTGTCGGGGACGTTTTACGCTCTACAAAACCTACGTGACCAGCAGTATCTCGTCGAGGATGTGCGCTAGGAATCACGGCATCACGACCAGCAGTGTCTCGCGGGGACGTATACTAGAAATCGTGGCTAAGGATGCCTTGACGACCAAGGGCTTAATCTCTCCGGTGAGAGTTGAATTACTGCCTATAAGGTTGAAATGACACTTTTGCCCCTTTTCTAAATTTCACCATCTACGGTAGGCTAGTGTACCTAACGACTTAATACGGTTTGGTTTTCAAAGGCGGACGAGGTCCCGAGAATTTTCTACAGGTGTAGTTTTCTGAAAAGACGAGGGTACCAAAATACACCACAATCTTTAAAAAATCCACCTATAAGTCCTCTTACCGAAAGTGATTGTCTATGGAAAAAGTCGAGACAATACGAAAAATCGATATTCACACTTTGTGTGATTGTCCTGATACGAGATCGAGACAATACAACAATCAAAGTGTTATTACTTGATAACGTGTTCGGACTTAACCAAACTCTATAGGATCACTATCAAGTAATCTGAGTTAACGTTTGTGTATTTTACTTTTAATTATAATAAACAATTATAATTTCGGACATAGAAAAGTAAAAGACACATCAAGATTTTGTTAACGAGGAAACCGCAAATGCGAGAAAAAAACCCGGGGACCTAGTCCGAAATTGAATACTCTCGAGAATTAAGCCGCTATACAAAATCTAAACCAAACTTCATATAGTTGAGACCAATCAACTAAACCTAGTTCACTTAGTTTCTTCAATATCCATGCGCTTCGACATTCAATAAGTGCATGCACTAGAACAATTCCTTTGGATAGTATTCCAAACAAAAAGGAACAACAAACATGTTTGGTAACAACTCTATTGATTCTTTCCAGTAAAGATATCTCAAGTCATATGCAAAGGCTCTTCCGTTTAAACTAATAATCTCCTTTGCCTGGTTAGATCAATCTATCCAACAACTAGTGAAGTAGCAGAGTTTATATTTGTAATCAATCAGTATAGAACCCAACAAGGAACTATAAAGCGATGTCGATCTCATGCAACTAATCAATCGAATAAATCAAATCTAGTTGGATCCCGTCCGATCAAGGTTTGTGCCACCCAAAGATATGAGAAACCAATCAGAAATATTCTTCGTCTTCAAATCTTCATCAATCTTCAATTAAACCTGCACAACACCACTTGAATATCTTGTGATCAATCACGCACATGATGGAGTCTGTTAACAATGGATTATCACAAGATGTCTTTAGATCTACAAAGCAGGTTCTAAAGATCCCGTCGACACTTCGATCTAGTTTGAGTGAATCTTATATCGAAGAGAAGATTGAAGAATAAACAAACTAGGTGCAATCAAAGTTCAACAACCATTAGTCAATCAAATCAATCAAAATCTAATAAACTGCAATCATCTAGTTTCCCAACAACGGTACTCGTGAGCTTCTTTATCCCACAGAAGTCTTTAAACGAGCGATCGTAAGAGATTTCGACTAATTAGGGTACTTTCCTCTCGGATACGAATCCACCTGAAACAACAATAAGATGAAGTTTGCACGGCTCTTAGGATAGTTTGCTAGAAATGCAAACTTAGGTATTTATAGACCAAGGATGTTTGGACACTAAGGAATTTCCAAAACCGAATATTCTCAAGATATGCAATAAATTCCCAAATCGGTTTTCATAATTCCTGGAAATGCTTTGTCCTATATTTTCCGAAATCTCTCAATAAAAAATCTCCAATTAGTAAATGCACATTACTAATTTTTATTCTCTAGAGATATGCATTTAATTGTTGTTAATTAAAAAGCGAGATAAAACTAACAACCTTAATTAAAAGATTCTTAATTTATTTCGTATCGGGATCTCCTTAAGTAATTAAGGAATAAATTTGAACAATAAAAGATAAGAGTTCTCTTGTTCATGGTCAAAGTATGTTGACATCTTTTCTTTTTTAAATCCTCTTTCATATTTACAATCTTGGAATCGATTATACCACCTTCCAAACAAGTTAGAATTGGTTCATCTCGTATTCCGGGACAACTATGTGATTGATCAAATATCAAATCATAATCATGGGTTCAATCGGTTCTACCAATTACAAGGATCGGTTCTACCTTAATGTGGATTACTTGTGATCGAACACACAAGTCACCGGGACCAGATTCGTCGATTTACCGAGGATCGGTTACGTAAATTACCGGGGCCGATTACCATATACTCATGGTATTTCTTGTGATCGGTTACACAAGTCACTAGGATCGGTTACACTCCTAAAGCAACATGGGGCTGGCCTCATTCGGAATGCGTGTGGCGCATTTATGGCGACTTGATTGGTCGATGGGAAGTGGGGGCGGCAAGCTAGGGCGTGGCCACACTTCCGATCTTGTTTCGCGGATTTAAAGAGACCCGATTGGTCGAGGAAATATGGCCGGTTTAGGATGGGGCATGGCCAATGAAAAGTGGCGCCCGGCTGGCCTAAGGTATGGACACGCCTCCCTTTGCTGCTGCGGCTCCTGTTTTCCGATTAAGGCGAGGTTTTGCACTGCTAATCCATGGAGGATTAATTACCTAGTTTGCCTAGGATTAATTTTGACAAGCAAGGTGCGGTATCTTTACGCGAGGCGCGAAACCCTAACTTCCAAGTTAGTCGGGACAATTGATTGAATTCTATGTGTTGACACGAGTTCTTTTAAGTCCATTGTCGAGAGAGCAACATGCTTTTCGATTGAATACCTTATGCAAAGACCTTATCCTTGATATTTGGAGATTCGTGCTACTCGTTGCGAGTGAACACAAATCATCATGCCATACCAACATTAAGGTTTCAGCCGGAGAACATAGAATGAGAATGAATTCAAAGGAACTTATATTAAGTGAATATAGGAAAGGCGCCAAAATTTACAGAACGTCTGGGATGGTTGCTACATTCGCCAGTCTGGATAAATTTCATGTACATATATTGAACGGCTCAATAAATATGCCGGTGGTGAGGTTAGCACTCACGACACCGTTTCCTTACAAAGTCACATCAGATGTAAGGTTTTACGATTTTAACCCTAAGCTAAAACCCACCATCAACATTAAGTCCCATGCTTAATACGTAATAGTGGCGTTGTTGCGGGGTAAGCATGAGATGGTGACAGACAAGAGTAAAATCGAAAGAGCAATACGTGAAGAGATTGCCAGGGAGATTCAAATAACCTTTGATGGAAGGCGCGAGGAATCCGTGATCCTTGTATTGGCGGTTTTGCATAAATTCGGCTTGGCCACGATGCATTGGCATCAGTGTTGCAGCTTTGACTATTAATCGGCGGAGGTGACATTGCAATTTGTCCGCGGGACGGCGCCGGTTGGTTATGTCCGTAAAGCGATGGATGTCATCTGGTTGTCCAGATCACAGAGAAGCAGAAATGACACGGCTGGCTCCTGATTCGTGGAAAGGTGAATGGCGCCACTTTGAACGGCTAAGATGGCGCTGCTTTGGCTAGTGAAGATGGCATTACTTTGAACGGCTAAGATGGCGCTGCTTTGGCTAGTGAATATGGCGCTGCTTTGAACGGCTAAGATGGCGCCGCTTGGGTTGTCTAGGGCATGATCGGTGTAGTAATATTAGCCACCACATTAATAGTAATGAGGCCAATTATTATGCAAAGTAGAGTAATGACTTTTCTGTTTTGCTTTGTTGTAGTTACTTCAAAAGCATAAGGAATTTTGTTAATATGTCACCTGAAAGCAGTTCCGCCGCCGCGTCGAGAAGTGCCAACAACTCCAAGCCGAACACAGATGATGAGTGTTTTTTTTACGAAATCTGCTATGATTACAAGGACCCATCCCAAATTCATGGAAACTCTTCTGACTGATTCAGAGAATGATGGAGAAGTTATAATTTCGCATAGCTACTTGATCCTAATTATTACTTTAATCATTAAATATTTACTGATGAGATTTTAATTAGACAAAGTTCATTACGATACTATTTGATAAGTGTTAATATTACTTTTGTTATGATTACCAGTGATCCTATTATCATTTATTATTATTAACACTAATGGTCGAACTATTATCTTGATTACTTTTACAATTTAACTTCATTTTTAATTTAATAGATTAATGGTTCTAATTAAGGGAAAGAATACTCTATTAGTTTCTAAATAAAACTTGGGATCTATTGATTAACTAATAGAAGCAAGTTCTCCTTTTACGAATGGTAATCCATGCATGTAGTTGCCCTGTCTAGGCAGATCAGACCTGACAATGCTTTCCTACGGCCAAAAGACGACACAAACATATCCGAATTACAAACCTCACTATTCTCAAGTGCTTGTTTCGCTTTCGTACGATTAAGATTATTGTGAAGTGATTGATAATACTAGGCTGTGCTTCGGGAATATAAGTCTGGTTTATCAATTGGTTCATGTGTACCTTGATTTATCAAAAGACGGAACAAAACTCATAGGTATTTTACGTGGAGATGATTTATCTATTCCATAAACTTTTACTTGTGTGAGACATGTTTGTTTATCAAGTCTTCGACTTTGGGTCGTAGCAACTCTTGGTTGTGGGTGAGATCAGCTAAAAGAATCAAGTGCGTAGAATCCTACTGGGGTTCAGAGACGTAAGGGAGCATAACCGTGCCTTGATCAAAAGTATGAGATTGATTAGGTCTCAACTACAGTCCAAATCAAGTTCATTGATGGTAGGCTGATGGTATTTTTGAATGATGTTGTAGTAATAGTTCTGTTTCAAGACTTGTAGAGATTTTGATTTTTAGACTTATTTTTTAAAGCAAAAAAATAAAGCAAATAAATGTTGATATGTTGTGAAAATTATGGAGAGGCTGGATCTAGGATTTCACCATTCATCAATACCTATGTGGTTCTAAATTAATTTATATCATGCAATTTAAATAATTGATTCGATTCTAAAGTATTGCCAAAATCGATTTCCAAAATATCAAATGTTAGTCGCAATCAAGTGTCTAAAACTAAGCATGCATCATCAAGAGAAAAACACATTTGATTAATAAAAATCATTCAATTCATTTTTTTATCGATGCAATTAATCATATAAAAATATTGCATAAATTTATAAAATAAATATTACCACATAATTCTTGAAAGAATGGCTTCCTCCATCGCCCCGAGGATTGGGTTTAGCTCATCATTGTGTAAACTTGCTCAAAATAGTGATTCATGCTCAATAATTGTTTACAAAGATGAAATGGAGAGAAAATGATGAAAATCGGGTGTTTGCAACGTTTTTAATTGTTGCAAAACAACATTACAAGGAACGATATCAGTTTTGCATCACCAGTAGCATAAACGAGCGTCGCATGTGTGTCTTATGTTCTTGGTGTTCTTCACAAACAACAAAAATGGAAGTTCTCCGCAACTCGATTTTTTTCTATGTGATTGCTCTAAACTCTCCCAAACTCTCCTTCCCTCTTCTACGATCCACCAAGTACCATATATATACTAAATCGAGGACCAAGCATTACTCCTCATAACTCCAAAAGATTTTCCATTACTCGGCAGTGAAGAAAAATATTCTTGGAAATATTTTCTTTCCTTTCTTTCTTTTTCACGCGTTGATTTTCTGCCAGCACACTCTAAACAGGCTCCTACACGTTCCAAACACGACATAGATAGAGTAAACTACTCTATAGACACACGCCAACATACACAAAACTCGGGATGAAGTAACCAAAACCCGAGTTACCCTATTTTCTTCACTGACGATTATCCAACCAAATCCAGTTGATTTTGAAACCCATACCACTCCTGTTGATCTCAGTCAAGTATTCCCGTGCAATTACAGCTATTGAGTCTCGCTAAAATATCACCAAATTACGAACCCTAATCTCTGGCTGGTGGCTGCAACAGTTCCCGCCAAAACTGAAATTTGAACGAAGAAGATGACCTCCCCCTAACAGAGATGGGGGTGCGAATAGTAGTCAAGCGCTCTTGGGGGTGCAAATAATCAAGAAGGTGCCCCTTTAATTGAGGTGCCCCTTATCCAAACCGAGAGTCCGAATAACAAATCTCCTTGGGGTTCCCCCGGTAATTTTTCGAGCCGAATTTTCCAAAAATTTATTTCCCAAAAATACCTACAAACACACAAAACACCATAATTAGTACAAAATCGAGTACCAACAATGTAGAAAATTGAGGACAACTTAGACACAAAAATGTGTCTATCATAGGCTAGTGTCTGTGGCGGCTTAATACGGTGTGGTGTTCAAAGTGGACTAGGTCCCTGTGGTTTTTCTGTATTTGTGGTTTCTCGTTAACAAAATATCGGTGTCGTGTTTATTTCTTTTCCGCATTATATTTTGTTATATAATAGAAATATCACAGGTTGTGCGTTAAGTTCAATCAGTTCTTGAATCCGACTTTTGGGTTGTTAATTGAATTGATTGACACTTGGATATTGGTTTGTGATACCGCCCAAATTATTTCTCTTATTCAATCGGGCTCGCAAATTCCTATTTGTTTGATTGCAGATTGAATTGAGAAATTGAGATATAACTCTTTGATATACTTTTCTCTAGATTGAGTCTGACTGTTTAGTTGATTCTCTTGAAAGTATATTGGATTTTGTCTATTCAGTTATCAGAACGAAATATTGGGTGTGGTTGTTAGACCTCGCTTTTTCGATTGACTCGCACTGGTTACCTTTGGTTGATCGGTTTCTTGACTCACTTTCTTCCCTTTGTCCTCTTTGCTTGAATCTCCGTCTGCATGAACTGTTGTTAATTGTTACTGCGTATCTTTGAGTTGAGCGGGAATGATGGGTTGAAGACGAACCTCCCGAGATGGGATCGGAAGATGAAGATGAGATGAAACTTTTTATTCGGTCTTGGGTTTCTTGCTCTCATCTTGTTGCTTAGATTATGGTATGGAAATAGAGGGTATTTTAGGTCTCGAAGTGCATGTTCATAGCTTGGGAAGTTTGGACAGGTCTCTTGCTACATGACCTATAAACCCACATATATAACACGAGTTGGCAAATAATTATAAGCGAATTGTATCCAAATTGTTCCTGCTAAGTTTAGGAGGATACTCGGAGAAAAATGTTTAGTTAAATCCATTTCTACCTTGGCTCTAACAGGTTTTGAAGAAAGATCCACATCCAGAATCTTACCTGTTTCAACCATCAATTGTTCAATAGCTTTTTTGTCTTCAAGATAAACAGGGAGGTAGAGGAGTTGAATCCAAAAAGCAACTTTCTTGAAACATGCATCGGGATTTTTTTTTGTTGATATTCACTCCAATCTGTGGATAACATTACCTGATTCTCTATGATCCAAGGTTGATGTTGTAGAATGATTTTCTTGTCACTTTCATGGTACATGAACACTTTGTACTCAGATGTGTTAGTCATAGTCTATGCAAATGCTCAAAAGTGAGAGAATGCCAGTGTTTCTTTACATCTACTTTGAGAGTTGGATATGGGGGGTTGCTTTCCAGTACGTGGAGAGCTAGACATTTTCTGTTGTGATCATGCATGAGGTCTTTCATCCTCCCAGTTAACTGGAAAATATGATTTTCGTGATTGATTGCTCTAGGGTTATGATTCTTTAATCTTTTGGGTAAAAGTTGGGAAAGGTGTGTTAACCTTTTGCGATTGGTTTTGAGGAGAATTAGAACCTTCTTCATCTTTAAGTAGACACTGGGGTGGAGATTTCTTTTCTTTTGAAAAGCTAGAAGCAATTGATTGAAAGGATGCAAATGGTGTTGATGATATCGACGAGGGGGTACTATTATGATTCTTTGTGTAAGCTTTGGGGAAAGAGGCTGCAGGAATTGAACCATTACTCACAGTTTCCATTAGTATCTTTGATTGTTGTGAAAGGTGTTTTGGCGTGCGGGGGATCGAAGGGGTTGGATGAATTTAGTTGGCTGAATTTTTTTCTTCCATGCATTGGATGCAGGAGGCGGTTGATCTTCAGCCATCGGGAGAAACAGAAAAAGGTGATAAACAAATATTTTAGAGTAAAGAAAAAATAATGGTCGAGTGTGTGTTGCTTGGGTCGATTATGTGAAGGTTGTTGGATCCATAATCCAGGATTTCGAGCTTGTTGGCGGATAAGATTGATTATAGAACTGGTTGAATTGATGCTATTGATGTTGGATTGATCTTAGCATCAATCTTCAAGATATCAAAACTATAGCAAGAACACAACCCTAACCAAGTGATATGTGATTTTGGTTTCCTTGACTTTAGCCAGCGCACACGGCCATCTTTTCAAAGATTATATACTCCAGTGATCCAGTGTCCAGTGACCAAGTTGTATATAATTTTTTTTTCCTAAAATCGTTGACTCGGGTCCAGTAACCAATAAACAGATTCTAGGTTTGTTTCGTTTTCAGTCTCCGATCTCCATCCATTTCCCTTTCTCCTTCTTCTTTCTCTAAGAGAGAATAGCAATGTCGAGAGCTCTGCAACTTGGAAGATATCTTCGTTGCATTTCTTTAACTAAAACTAATCTGCGTTGTTTTCTTCTAGTTGATCAATCTTCATTTTCTTCTTCCTCCTCCTCACCCACTCACTCTTACAGATTTCTCAACAATCAACCTTCTTTATACTATAACAGAAGAAACTTCTCGTCGTCAACACCACCACCGCCGCCGCCGTCATCACCACCATCACAACCCGAATCAACTGTAATCAAAATGAAGAAACACAGTAAAAGAGCACCGCCGGTTATAAGCTGGGAGAAATAATCGATTTCTCAAAATTCTTTGTATGGTAAAACAGGATTCAGGACATTATTAGCTGGGAGAAATAGTCTGTTTTAGTTCTAAACTCACTTCCGCCATTGGATTCTTAACTAGAACTTCTGAGGCAGGCGCAGTAACTTTGGCGCTGCATCGCCGGTTAGCCATGGGAGTGAGGATCGTGTTTGAAGAAAAAGAGCTAGAAGAGATTTTAGAAGCTACAGAGGCACAAGGAACAGTAAGGCGAGTTGTAAGAGAAAAGCCTGGGGGTGAGATTTCAGGTAGCTGTATATCGCCCATAACCTGTTTGCATTAAGTACCAGAAAAATCCTCCTCATGTTTCCATTCACATAAGCCTTCTTCACCACTTGTCCGCATCAACATCGTGCACCTGATCAATTTGTTTACCACCAGCAGCCTTGGTTAACTGCAATGAAGCGGATGCAGGGGATGTATATCGGAATGAACGAAAACGCGTTTCATTTAAAGCGCGTCCATTTAGAGTATGTTTCATTTAAGGCGCATTTCATCTAAAGCTGCATTTAAAAGGGCGGAGAATATTAGAGATTTGTCTCTTAATAAATGTATGAACCAGGTATAAAAATAGGATTCATCAGGGATTGAAATAGCACTCTCACTTTCAAAGAAAATAATCTGGACTGAGAATTCTGGTTAATTCTCAGGTAAGGAATTGCATTTCTTTTTGCCAATTATATCTAATATTTCTCTTGACGATTTCTTATTAGGTATTGTCATTAAATCATTGTATTAGTATTAGATTTAGAACCAAATGCTGGTTGGGGTTTCCTAAGCGAATGTTATCTTCACAAGGCTTGCAGATTATTTAGTCTAGAACCAATGTTATTATACCAAAAACTGATAAAAATCTGGTGTTTGAGGTTAACTTCGAGGTTGATTTCAATGTACTATTTTTTGTGACCTTCTTGATCATTCTATTTCAACTGATTAGGTTAAAACCTCGTTGATTGCTTTAAATTATGAGGAATCCAAGGCACCGAACCAATCAGAGAGCTTATAAGTATCAAGAGCAACAAAGGTATTATCAGTGTTTTCTTATTTTGATTGTTGTTGAATGTTTAATATTATGCTAATATTGATGCATTCATATTCACCAGGGTACCTGAATGTTTTGAAGACGATGACGAATCTTCAGAAGAAGAACAATTTTCCTGTGATTGTGGTGGTTGTGCTATGGGTAGATGGCGTGATTGGATAGCGAAGGAACGGAAGGAACGAAACTCGGACGATTGGATGTCGGTAGATTCTGCTGACGATGAAACAAATAACTCCCTCCCATCACTTTTTGAAGTGAAACAGCGCTATCAAGTGCTTAACCAGAAAGAAACATCCATGGATACAATTGAAGACCAGGAAGGAACTCAAAAGTGTTTATATTCCTCCAAAGAAGACATTCTCAATGACAAATTGGTAGAAGATGAATGTGATTGGAATGTGTATCATAGTAAATATGTCAAGAAACAAATGAAGATCAGGAAGGGTCTTTCTATTTATAACCTGGATGTACAGAAGTGGGTTGATTCATGGTGTAAGGATGAAAGACATGCCAGTGGAAGTTCGTCTTATGACGATGAGATTACGATTATAAATACTGATGGTTTCTTTAGAAAGAATAGAAAAGCAGGATATGGAGTTGTTGTGCGTAGTCGCTCTGGTGTGCCATTGGTTGGTTCTGCTGGAGTTTATACTCATGGAAAACCAGTTTCAGCACTTTATCATGAGTTGCAAGGAATAAATAGAGGTTTGGAGCTTGCGATAAAGTATGGACTTCGTCAAAAAGTCGTGGTTTATTGTTCTTCGTATCTCGCTGCTGATCTTGCCGAATCAAGGTTCCGTTGTTGTAACTGTGCTGGTAGATACCATAATTCAACATTCCGCATTGTTTGCAAGATATGTACTAAAAATTCTATTCCTGAATGTAGTGAGGAGGAATTTCAACTACTGATGTATCCTCTCATTCAGGAAATTGTGGAAAATTCTTATATGTTTTCTTTTACCGTTTATGACATTAAAAGAAGACAGAATAGAGCTGCAGATTATCTTGCAAAACTTCAGTTAAACAATGAGGAGATAAATCCGCGAGAGTTTCCACAGGAACTGAAAGCCATTCTTTACGATGATGCACAAGGCGGTGATTTGATGCCCATCATTCAGCGTGAAAGGGCCTGGTGGCTGCGGGATCAGTAATTCATACAAAATCAACTTAATTAGCAAAGCATCTTCTGGGTTATGAGGTACATATTCTGTTTGAGTGATCGACATTAAAGATGGAAGAAGCATATATTTCACAAGCCATTTTACATTTTTTGAAATTGTCATTTTGTTTCAGAAGCTATAATACAGAGAAGAAACTTTCTATATTAAGCAAAATACAGAGTCAAAGAACAGTTGGGAGGTACTCTGAAGCATTTGCCTTTTTGATGTGTCAACCAGCTTTATCTTTAAGCTGGGTTTGGTTTTAGCTTACATTTGTGTGACCATGTAAACAGCCCCTCTGGTCTGCCAGGGTTTACCTGCGGCATATCACAGGAAGACTATGGTTACAGCCAATTTTTGTGATTGAGGCCATTGATCATTTGTTTAGTAACTGCAGTTGGACCATGGGATTGGCATTAGATTCAGAAATATCGGGGTTGTTTTGCTTGTGGGATGAGATTAATGTAGATTGAGTTCTCGCTGATGAAGTTGGTGAGAGGGAACTGAGTGACTGTGTGGGCACAGCTGTTGGCCTCTCGCTTAACATGATGGAGAGTAACATAGTGAGGCTTGTTTTTGGCATCCTTGATCTGTTGTATGATACCACTGATGACCATGGGAACTTTGGCTTTGTTTGATGCTGAGGCTGTCAGTTCAATGATATAACTTGGTTTATTCAATTTGTGAACTAAGAGGAGGTAGCCAACAAAACACCATGAGCTTCTTCAGAGGGAGTTACTGCTACAGGAAGCTCCATTGCTATTTCTACCCACAGCAGCAGCAACAACAGAAAGGTGGACTCACAGCACCATCAACATTGATCTTTCATAATATTCGGTGGTGGTGGATTCCAGAATGGAGGAGGACTCGTTTTTCTTTTTGCACATGAAGCTGGTTAGTGGTGACATTGAGGGGCTCACTGCAATAAAGGTTAGCCGAGAAATTTGCTTGCTGGAGAGTGGTTTCGACGTTGGGCTCGGTTTTGTTGAATACCAGACAATTTCTTGCTTTCCATAAACTCCAGAGCAAGCAAGCTCCAATGCTAGAGGATCTGCCATGATCTTGTATGTGAAGCCATTGAGCTATAACTTATGTTGCAGAATCTCTGACCCAAATTGGATGCAAACTGCAAAGATGACAGCTTGAGAGAAATAAGTCGTGGCATCTCTATAAACTGTGCTCGATTATCTAGCATTTACTTGGAAGCTCAGTTTGGCGGTGCTCATATCATCACGATTCATGACTCTTTTTAATAAATACTACCTCCGTCCCACTATTAGTTGACCTAGTAGCACAATTTAAAAATGATTTATTTCTCAAACTATACCACGGATATTTATAAATTTTATATCATTGGAAAGAATTTTAAAACACCCTACGTGCGAGTATAAACATGAATATCAAATTATATAAAATCAATTATTAATTAGACAAAATTAAAAAACAACTAGGTCATCTAATAGTGGGACGGAGGGAGTATAAGTCATTTAAGACTATTGTCACTCAGCATTATGTAAACCTTGTCAGTTAAGGTGTAGTTATGGTTTTCGTATTATGTCCGATTGTTTACTTGCCTTACCCATATGTTTGAAGAGTTTGCATTTTTTTTATTTTTTATTTTTAATTACGTATGCACATGTTCTTCATTCAATCTGTCAGCATGTTGTGTAAACCTTGTCTTGTTACATTCTTCATTGTAAGTAAATTTGTTGTAAGATTTTCGGTCTGACAGAAAATATCGCCATGCATTGTTTTGTCTTAGATGTAGAATCCAGTCACAAGGAAAATGAGTTAGGTGCAAAAATTGGCTTCTTGTATAAATGATCGGAAACAAAACCTGGAAAAACAAGTTTCAGGAGAGCTTCACAGGCTGGGTTAGCAATCTATACTGCTTTCAAATTTATTTATTTAAAAAAAAAAAAATTATTATCAAAGAGACTCCTTTGCCATCACTAGTTCTCAGGACCTTTAAAGATATCCTGAAAAGGGAAACAACTGCATCTTCGGCGTACCACATTACAAGTACAACAACCTGAGTGCTAGACTATGATGTAGGGAGAACTGACTGTTAGCTTCACGGATACCTATATGGGCCGTATGGCTTACCTGTATGGGCTTTTATTGACCATAATTCACAAGAACATGGGAAAATTAGAACCATTTTTTGGGGACCATGCTTTTTTGACCATGATTAAGGATTCTTTTTAGGAAGACATTCTGAGTAATCACAAGTCACCCTTTACCTAAATATTTTTCTTAATACCAAACTTACCCTCCTTAATTAAATGTTTTGTTTAATGATTAATTAGTTATTAGTTAATGATTAGTAATTAGTATGATTAGTAATAATTAGTTACTCTATTACAAAAAGTTAGTTAATGATTAGTATGATTAGTAATGATTAGTTGCCGATAAGAAGTTCGGTTACAAAAATTGAAAATTTTCATTACGATCAAACCGAACTATATAGTTTAGGTTGAATTTTTTTAAGACTTTCAAATTTATTACCAAGGACCGAACTTAATGATTAGTAATGATTAGTATGATTAGTAATGATTAGTTACCGATAAGAAGTTCCTGTTAAAAAAATTGAAAATTTTCTCATGATCAAACCGAACCATATAGTTCGGTTACAAAAAAAAATTTAAGACTTTTTAGGACCAAACCGAACTTAAAGTTCGGTTTCCCAAATTTATTACCAAGAACCGAACTTAATGATTAGTAATGATTAGTATGATTAGTAATGATTAGTATGATTAGTAATGATTAGTTACCAGTAAGAAGTTCGGTTAAAAAATTGAAAATTTTCCTTCCGATCAAACCGAACTATATAGTTCGGTTACAAAAAAAAATTAAAAGTTGTTACGATCAAACCGAACTAAAGTTCATTCCCAAATTTATTACCAAGAACCGAACTTAATGATTAGTAATGATTAGTTACCTGTAAGAACTTTCCCAAATTTATTAGTGATTCGTATGATTAGTTACCAAAAATTGAAATTTTTCTCTCGGCGGTGGTCGGAGGTGGTGGTGGTGGTGGGCGGTCGGAGGAGGTGGTGGTGGTGGGCGGCGGCGGGAGGAGGTGGTGGTTATATATATAGAGAGAGAGGTGGTTATTAGGTTAGTTTTAAATTAAATTAGGTTAAGGGTAGGTTAGTCATTTCCATACTTTAGGACACCCCTTATAACTATAGTGAAGGTGGCCTAATAAGACCATGGTCCCCCAAAAAAAACCATGGTGCCCAAAAAATGGTTCGAAAATTAGGGGCAGGCCAAAAAAAAAAACAATTCACACTAGCAGGCCCACGATTAATTTTGCCTACGGTCGCACCCAATTCCACCCGTTACTACTTACTACTATTTCTTCTTCATCTTCATCGGTTCTCTCCTTCACGATCTACAGTTTTTTTTTCTCTTCATCATCATTCGCAGTTTGATATCCTTAAAATTGATCTCCTTAACTCATAACACAAACCCTAGAATTCAATTTCAAAATCGGAAACCCTAGAAACTACTTACAGATTACATATTAGAAAATCGAAAACCCTAGAAACACAGTTCGTCAAAAATGGATGAAACGCCAAGTAAAACTCGTCTTCAGAAGTCGAAACAGAAGAAAACAGGTATTGAAACTAGCTTTAATCGATGTATTCTTGCTTGCATTCAGTAGATTTGATTTTTTTTTTCGATTTTAACTTTTGTTCTTGATGTTGAAGACGAAAGAGAAATTCAGTCGAAGAAAAAGAAAAAAATGGTGAGATTCAAAGAAATTACTTCATCTCTTTTGTGTTTTGATTTTGTTTTTTCCATTTTTGTATCTTTAATTTTAAGTTTTGTTTGTACCAAGTCGATGATGAACCGTGGTTTGAATCCCAAAAAAGAAGAACAAATCTAAGAAGAAAATTGTTTCTGGTGAAATTTTCATCCTAAATATGTTTACCCCTAATTTCTTTTGCTCTATAACTTACCCACTCTTTGATTTTAACATCAATTTTACCTGATGATGTTGAAGATGAAAAAGTAGAAAGTGATAGTGACCAACCACTGGTAAAGATGCAAAAGAATGCAAGGAAAGATATTATGGAAAGATTGGAAGTCTCTGGTATGCATCCTCACTAATTGATGTGTGATTCTGCATTAAAAAAACTGCATAACAAGTTATTTGAGTGCATAATAAGTTATGCATACTTTATGAATGATTGCAGAACAGGTTATGCATCTGCAATTGTGAATGCGTGACTAGTTCTGCATTATGCATGACAGGTTATGCAGCATAAAATCTGGTTATGCATTATGCATGAAAGGTTGCAGCATCAAAATAAATGTGCATAACATGTTTTGCAGATGCATGACAGATTATGCTTTCAAAAAAACACTGCATAACACCCATTTTTAAGTGTTACTTTTTTATTTTAATCTATTTAAGTTTTAACATCATTTTTACCTGCTAATGATGATAATCTAGAAGTGGAAAAGGCGGAAACTGATGGTGAACAACAGCAAAAGGATACGAGAACCAACATAAAGCCCAGCGCTGCCAAGAAGAAGAAGAAAGTATCTGGTATGCATTTACATTCCTTCATGTGTCTGTGATCCATGTTTGAATGACTTGTTATGCTTACCAAAATTACTCCATAACCTGATATGAATAACATACTTATTTGTGTGTCAATAAGATCCCGAAGCAACCACCCCATCAAGGAAGTCGCAGAGATTGAAAGATAAGGAATCACCTAGTTCACCTAAGCCTGAAACAAAAAAGAAAACAAATAGAGCAAAGAAAGCTGCACCAAAGGAAATTTTGGATGATGACTCAGATGATTTTGAGAAAGCTAAACCAAAGGAAACTGGTAAGATTTGCTTGTGATTTCTTTTTTGTGTGAGATATTGTTTCTTTAGTGTGATTGATTTGTTTCAATGTTGATTTGGTATGTTTCAGTCAAGAGCTGTTGATAAGAAAAGGAAAATAAAAAGATGTGAACCCAAACAATCAAAAGACGTGAAAAGGAAGAAGAAGGAGAAGCAAATTGAAAGATCTGAAAGTGAAGAAGAAGATGAAGAAGAAGAAGAACCTGATCAGCAATGTGTTGTCTATGAACCAGGTGCGTTGAATTCCTATTATGCATCACTAAATAAAATTATGTTGATCATTTACCTGCTAGTTTTGTAGTTAACAGCTTGTAAATAAAACACATAATGCTTCTTTAAAAAAATGCATAATAGGTTATGCGAACAACTTTGGTGTGCATAACAAGTCATCATAGGTTATGCAACATAATAAATCGCAAAAAAATACATTCTAAAAAGTAGTGCATTATAGGTTATGCATTGTAAATTTGTAATAATTGTAGGCATATTAGTTTATGCATATGCATGAATATGAGGCATAGGAGGTTATGCAAATCAAAATAGCTTTTCTAACTTAGTAAAATGCAATTTTTTTTTTGCTCTTTTATTTATGCAAGTTAAACCTAAAACCGAGCCAGTAAATCGAAAGGTACTTATAGAGCGGGATTTCTAAGGGTAGGTACCTTGTTCACAAAAATAAAGGAAAGAGGTGGTTTTACTCCAACGAGGATAGTATGATGAATGTGTGTCCATTTGGGAAATTTTATAACTCGGGTATCTGCGGACATGGCATTATTTGATGGTAAGAGTGGCCAGGTGATGGATGAGGTCTTTTTATCATATAACCATGATGATTTAAGTCAGCATTCATTCAAGGTGTCTGAAAAAAGTGTATACCGTCAATGGCCGGGAGCTTGCCTTTATTTTCCGATTCCAAGAGTTCAAGGAGATAGATGAAGAAATATTCTGACTTCAAAGGAAGAGCTAGAGCTGACTCAGTCACTTGCCTTGGTCAAGCAATTCCCACTCAAAACAGTAGCTAGTAAAGTGAGTACAGATCCCAAAGCACGGGTAACAAAGGTTTGGGTAGAGGATATTCAAAGGCTGGTGTTGGAAAAACTTGATAAGAAAGGTTGTGAAGAGGAAGTTGTCCGCCTCTGTCTTCCCTACATGCTAGTCGTCTTGTTCTTTTGTGGGTCAATGGGAGACAATTTGGACGTCAAATATGTTGGTTTGGTGAAGAATTTGCAAACCATGGACTCTCAGTATCATTTCTGATTTGATTCATGATAACTCGATGAACGGCATCAAAATTGTGAAAGAAAAGAATCTTGGATCAGAATTGCCTGGTTGCACTATATATTCTCTTATGAGTTGGATTTTTTTTTGTTTACTTAATTCTATTTCAATAAATCAAATCTATAAAATATCTTATATATTAGTTATTGTTTTTTGCACTTTGGTTGGTGAGAAATCTAACATAGCTGAGTTGGCATCCGACATCAAGGTCGTGATGTTTACTTCACCAAGAGCTGGAGGTGGGACTTTGCAGCAATGAAGAAATCAATGATCAAGAAGCATATTACAGACTTGCAGGAAACATGATAAGTATATAAGAGCATTTCCTATATATAATAACTAAACGAACATTTATACGCAATGTTATTAATTCGATTCTTAAGTAACATCTTATGCATATGCAATTGTGAATGAATAACCAGATTATGTATTATTTAAAAATGACAAAAGTGTTATGCATGGTTATGAAATATGAGTGCATAATATGTTATGCAGCTCCAATGTTTAATGCATGGTTAGTTATGCATTGTTTAATATATCTGCATCACATGTTATGTTATGCATATAAAAAATGTTGTTATATTAAATATGAGTGCATAACATATTATGAACCTTTTCTAAATAGTTGCATAACATCTTATGCATATGCAATGTGAATGCATAACCAGTTATGCATTATTTAAAAATGACAAAGTGTTATTCAGGTTGTGAAATATGAGTGCATAATATGTTATGCAGCTCCAATGTTTAATGCATGGTTAGTTATGCATTGTTTAAAATATCTCGTATCACATGTTATGCATATAAGAAATGTTGTTATATTTGTTATGCATTCCCCGATGAGTGTTATTAATCATGTTGCAGTTTCATGAGAACTTTAGAGATGCGTAGATCAATGGAGTTGGAAATCAGAACCAAGAGAACAAAGAAACAGGAAAACTACATATGAGCTCATCGCAATGGATCTTGAGGTGAACAGGGACAAGTATGAAGATGCATTTCATGATGCGTTGCGAGATCATTGAAGAGGAGAAGTTTCCCGATAGTCCCGGAGCAAGGTTGAAGAATGTCCAAGAAATGCTAAAAGACATCAAGCGGACTCGGAGGAATATAGACAGACCGGAGGAGACTTCAATTCTCGGTTGTACGGTAAAGTGAAGGAGTTGCTCGTTGCATCAGGCATGAAAGAGGAGGTGCGAGTGGAATCATCAGTTGGCCCTAGCGTCAATGCATCATCAGCTGAGCCAAGCGTCCCACTGAGCCAAAACTTTCCCAGGAATGAGACAGTTGTTGAAGTGGTATCCTCAATTGAGCCACCTACACAAGAATCATTGCCACAAGTTATCAGACTTGATAGCCAAGACCAAACGGCTAGTCAGGGACTCCAGTCTTCACCTTACAAGTTCATGGACATGGAAAAAGCTGTTAATCTCCGAACAAGGAAACAGACACGCCAGAGGAATTGCAGACAACACCAAATCTGGCAACAACTCAAGAAAGAATTGAAGCTCAGGAAAAAGAATTCCTTGTTGGTGATGATGGTGCTGGAGGAGAAGATGG
Source organism: Papaver armeniacum (assembly GCA_023531295.1). Lineage (NCBI taxonomy): Eukaryota > Viridiplantae > Streptophyta > Magnoliopsida > Ranunculales > Papaveraceae > Papaver > Papaver armeniacum. The sequence goes on along the minus strand of JAJJWW010018680.1, from coordinate 52,124 downwards.
TGATGATGGTGCTGGAGGAGAAGATGGTGCTAGAGAAGAAGATGGTGAACATCTTCCAAATTGAGAATGTAGTTTGAAGGGCCCTCATTTAGTCTCTATATTTCACAAGGAGAAAATGGTGTCGAGAACAACAACAACAAGCCGTTGAAATGCCAGAAGAGCCAAATCGCAACAAAGCCGCAACAACCCATTGTGAGATGGCGGTAAGAGCAAATCGCAGAAAAGTCACAACAAACACCATTGAGACTACTTCTTTGGAGATAAGGAGACGGCCATTGATGCTGAAAACAATGAATCTGAGGAGATGGAGAACATTTCACTATCATTGGTACGAAATTATAAAATGTTATGTATTTGAATATCCATGAACTCTTGAAGTTTTTTTTAATGTCACAATCAACTATGTACTATTTATTATTTTTAATCAACTATATACTATTTATTATGTTGTTGTTTTGCTATTTAATCAACTACTATTTTACTTAATTTCAAAATAAATTGGTTATATATAACACATTTTATTACATGAATCTGTAGGAAGAAGAACTACAAGAGGAATTTGTTCCAAAAATGGTCTTTGAAAAGAAGAAAGTCATGAAGAAATACGCCACTAAAGGAAAAGCAAACAAGGCGAGAAGAGGATGGGAACCAACCAGAAGCAAGGTAAGGAGAATCAAGGAAAGGACAACATGTAATGATAGGACAAATAGTGTCTTGCTCAAAGATTGTGAGCTATGGAAAGCAAAAAAAAAAGACAAGCCCGATGAGAATAAAGTTTAAGAAGAAAACCCTCGTACGTCTACTGCTGGGCCGTTCAGAAAATTACCTCCGCTGGAAACAATGGAATGCTTTCAGGATTACAAGGATACAATAGAACCAGCCTGGATGGAAGTACTGAAGACGTACTTTGAGAATGCCAACACCCGTAAGTACATCAAAACTACATTTATGTTTGTTTAAAAATCAATGCATTACAAGTTATGCTTCTTATGAAATAAATGCATAAGAAGTTATCTTGAAAAAACCCATGCATAATAAATTATGCTTCTAAAACAATCCATGCATAACACAAACCTCTAGTTTATGGTTCCGCATTTGCATGTCACTTGAATAAAACATCTCACTAATTATGTCACCGTGAAATTAGAATTGGGAGTGTCGAGAGAAGGAGAAGACCCGTACTTGTGGGATATTCGATTCACGGAGATATAATAAGGAAGCTAATGAACAATGAATACCTAGAAGAACAAGTACTATGCTACTACAGTTATAGGTTGTTCACGAAGCGGAAAATGAAGAGAATGATGTGAGTATTTGATAGGGTGTAGAATACATCCTATTTACTATCTATTGTTTATGCTTTCTTTGTTATTTTTCTTGTAAATTATGTATTTTATGCTTGTTTTGAGTTTTATAGCTACTTTGGAGTCACACGGAGGAAAAGAAGAAGAAATCACCCAATTTAAGTCAAAAGGGCAAAAAGGTCATTTTACGGGCGAACACTATCCTGAGCCCGGTGAGTGGTTAAGGGGCTCTCATTCAGGGTACCCCTTATCACTCAAAGATGGGTGTTATTAACACTGGGTAGCCCTTATCCGAGAGGATGGTTATCTTTGGGTAGCATCCAATTGGGTCGGTCCTAACTGCACCAGGATCCAAACCCGAAACCGAATCCGCCTAGCTTTCGTATCCTACCCTAATCGAGAGAAGTTTCCCAATCTCTCATTAATCTCATTCATTTCAATTCTCTCAAATCCGAGAAGAAAGGGCAGATATCGGCTAGAAATTTGGGGAAGAAATCAAGAGCACGAGAGGAAGAAATTGTGAGGTGCTCTGTTGAGATCGAGATTAGGTCTCACATTATTCTGGATTTTGAGTAGATTTGATGTGAGGTGAAGATGAATTGAATGAAGCAGAGAAGAAGAGATTGAAATTAATGATAGGGTTCGATGTGCTCAATCGAATCGAGGAGTGTTTGTCATGGGTTCGATTGTGGTGGTTCAATCTGGTGGTTGGACCGAGTTGGTGCCGTTGATAATCACTAAGAAGAAATCGAAGAGAAATCGAGTGATGGTTTAATGGCGGCCGTGGTTTGATAGATTGGGGTATTGAAGATGGGTAAACCTAGTTCGAGTTTATTAAAGATAAGAGAAGCTCGTTGTGATACCGAGGAGATAATGAAGCCTGCTATTTGGGTTAGATGGAGGCAACGAGAATGGGTTTCTGCTGTGTAATTGGTAAGGTTCGATCGAGAAATCGAGAAAGGTTGAACTCCTTGAGTGAATTGAAGTTGTTCATCCTCCACGAGTTGAAAGGATGAGTTAATCTGCGGTAAGGATGTGAGATGGATTGAATGGTTGAAATCATGAGATGGGTTTGATATCCGTTGATGGCATGAATGAAGGTGTTTAATCTGAGAATGAATGAAGTCTTGTTGGACTCGCTTTCGATTAGATGTATGAAGCTTAATGAAACTGCAGATGGTGGCGGTGCAAGGGAAGATGGAGCTATTGAGCGGTGGTTATGCTTAATAATGAGCTTGCTATGGAAATGGTGGCGGTGACCTGTTAATCATCATGGCGGAGTGGAATGAGCCGGAGCTTGAACTGGGCGAGGATCTCTGTTCTTTGTTTTGCAACCGGGTCTCAGTAGCCGGATTAGTTCAAACCGGATGGGTGTTGTTGGTTGAAGTTTGAGGAGAAGTTGATGCTTTGGGCCGGTGGTTGATTTAGCCGTCTTCTTTGGTATACATATTGAGTTTGTAGCTGCAGAATGAAGGAGGTGGTTTTGCAGCCCAGAAGTGAGCTGAAGGTGCAGGTGGTAGGAATTATTGCAGGTGGAGTATGACTCTGGCAGTGGTGATGCTGGTCTAGATATGGCCTGAGTTCTGAGTCTTGTCAGTGCTGTTGAGTTTCATGGGGTCAAGTGTGTACTGAGATGGAGGATGTCTGGCATTGAGCCAAGAAGTGAGCAAGAATTGTGCTTGAGAAACTGCAAGATGGGTTGACATCGATTTAATGGGTCTGATGGAGAGACTGAAATGAACTGGTGCCAGTTAACTGTGAGTGGAAAGCAGATGGATTTGGGTTGTGAAAGTTGGAGGTTTTTGCTGGAAAGAGCAGCTGTAGATGCTGATGGCAATACAGGGATGGAAGTGCAGGTTGGAGGTAGTGAGCTGTTGGCTAAGGAACTAGATGCTGGTTCTGCAATTGGAGATGGAACAGGCAATTGAGTTACAGGGAGAGAAGGAAAATGATGGCAGCCGTGCAGGTGCAGTGTGTTCTGCTGGTGTGTGCAAGCTAGAACAGGTGGTAGGAAATTGCAGGTGATATTGCAGCTGTGATTGAAATGAGGAATGCCAGTTTTGATTGATTTGAGGGCATAGCCCTAATGGCTGGATAGGCAGCTCTGATGCACAAAGATGGTGCTTCACAGTGTCTGGCCTGGCCAAGTTAATTCAGCCTTGTCACCCAGCTGACTCACCCTGACTGATCTGACTCTCTCCCTGACTCGGTACTTGACCGAGTTAACCCGTTGACCCGACCGACTTGACTCAGCGTTGACCCGACCGACTTGACCCGTTGACCAGTGACCGGTTTGACTTTTCCGGTCACCAGGGACACTTTCCCACGACTATTCCAGCCAAATTCGGCCACAATCCCGATTTTCCCTAGCGAGCAAAAATCCAAAATTTTCTATGGACTTCTCTCATGGGTGTGAAGACTTGGGCTAGGAATTTGATGGAGAATTGGACTCAAATTTGGAAAGAGAAGGTGGAAGAGTTGAGAAAAGCTTGGATTTGGAAATTGAATTGCAAAAGGAAAAGGATTCTATTCCTTAGAAGATTTGGAGAATATTGAAGCCTATAAATAGAGAAGTTTTCTACAACTTCTACATCTTTACCTCTCTACACACACATCACTTGTGTTTTTGCTTGCTTTTCTAAGATTCTTCTTTTTAGTTATTTGTGTGAACTCTTGAAAATTTTCCTTTTAATTATTATTATTTGTGTGAATTTCAAAAACATGAGTAGCTAATTTTCTTATTGATTGAGGATGAATTCCTAGTTCTTAACATATGATTTAAGTTTTTGTTTTCAAATTCTATCTTGAAGTTTTTCACATAATTATCGTTTGTTTTTACTAATAGGAATGATCTTAAAGACATTCATGATTGATTGATAGATTGTTTGGAGTGCACGCTAAATTGATTTGTTAATTTGATCTAAAGCTAGTGAAAGTTAGGAGATAAGTAATCGTTTCTTGACTCTTTACATAAGTAGCAAACACGAGACCTTGCGGAGGGATTCCGTGGAGCAATTGTGTGTAGAAACAACGTTAGCAAGTAGACCTTGATCTAAGAGTCTAACTACTAATATTAACCTAATAAGTTCATAAATCTTAATGCGTTTATTTAAATTACATCTAGAGTGAGCTACTACTAGGTGGTTTGGTAAATAGAATCCGGTAGTCGAGAACTTCCGTGTCCGGTGATACAAGGGATTTAGGGTTTAGCACTGAGCTAGCTGCTTTACCTACGGTTGGTGATAATTTGTGACTAATAACAAGTAGAAAAGAACATAACTTGATTCATTGTTTCGTAACGAAGAAGGATTCCTTGATCTTGTCTCTCTTATTGCTTCAACTTTCGATTTTAATTGCTTTGTTTATTTTCTTTTGCTTTTTACACCCCCTTTCGTGACAATTTTTACAACTAAATCTCTTGCTCCTCGTGGGATCGAACTTGACTTCCATTATATTATTTTTAATTAGGTAGTGGAAACATTGAATTAATTTGATTGCACCTTACGACACGCATCAAATTTTGGCGCCGTTGCCGGGGAGCAGCGGCGATTTTTAGTTGTTTTTATTTTTCTTTTTGCTTTATTCTTGCTTTGTTAGATTCTTTACCGTATCTAACTTAGTTTGTGAGAATCTTGTTTCAGGTGTTATACCTTTGGTGAATGCTTAAAGGGGGTAGACCGAGTCCAATACGTCTTCGATCCGGCACTCAACTAAAGGATTTCATTCGTGCGGTTAACACTCCACTTCCTCCTTCTTCATCAAGTGATTCGGACAAAGAGGAAGAAACAATGGTTGATCGTACACTAAAGGACCTAGCTTCTCACAAGCTTGATACACAACAATGGTGTATCCAAACTAACTCAACCTTCGAGATCAAGCCAGGGTTGATTAGAGAGTTACCAAAGTTCCATGGCATGGTGAATGAGGACCCAAACAAACATCTTATGGACTTCTACACCATAGTTATGGCTATGCTTCCACCGGGAGACTAATGCGGATGGAGCAATGTTGAAAGCTTTCCGTTTTCTTTGGCGGGTAATGCTAAGGAATGGTTATATTATTTGCCTTCCTAAGTATCACAACATGGAATGGGATGAAGAAACTTTTCCTCGAGAGATATTTTCCCGCATCCAAAGCTACTCAAATTCGCAAGGAGATTTGTGGATTGAAACAACAAGTGGGAGAATCATTGTATGAATGTTGGGAGCGATACAAGAGGTTGGTGGCAAGATGTCCACACCATCAATTTAGTGATGTTATGATACTCCAATACTTCTATGAAGCTCTTCACCCAAGTGATAGGTCTCTTCTTGACGCCGCGGGTGGTGGTGCACTAATGAACAAGACTTTGGCCCAAGCTACCGAGTTGATTGAAAGTATGGCGGCAAACTCGCAACAATTCTACACAAGGGATGAACCAATGGTTAGGCGAGTGCATGAAGTTAGTGATTCTTCATCACATCTTGATCAAAGGATGAGTAACATGGAGACAATGATGCAAAGGATGGCCGCGGTAATTATTCCGGATGGTGAGACCGAACAAGTGAATGCTTTATATCCAAATCAAAGGCCAAGGTACGATCCGTACTCAAATACTTACAATCCCGGTGGAAGGATCATCCCAACTTTAGCTATGCAAATAAGCAAGCGGCGGTTTCTAATCCATATGCGCAACAAGGTGATTTTCAACAATCACGCTTTCAACCTCAACAACAAGGTGGTTCTCAACAATTCCAACCACAACAAGTCAAGGAGCGTGATTCTTTGAATGATGACAAGCTCAATGCGTTAATGCAAGGTATGCAAGGTCTTACTTCTATGTTCCAACAAAGCCAACAACACCAACAAAAGACCGATTCGGCAATCAAGGAGTTACAAATTCAAGTGGGGCAATTAGCGACCGATGTGAACTTATTGAAAGCGCAAGCGTCCACAAAACTTCCTTCACAACCAATTGTTAATCCAAGAGAGAGCGTTAATGCGATTACCTTGAGGAGTGGGAAACAAGTGGAGCAACCAAATCAACAAGATAAGGTGTATGATGAGAAAGAGGAAATTGAAACCACACCAAAGGAGAAAACATCTCCAACCAACCAACCCGAGGAGACGGTTCCTACTTTCACAACTCCACCCCCGTTCCCTAGCCGATTTGCTAAATCAAAGAGAGACTTGGAATACATGGATATTTGGGAGATCTTTAAGAAAGTACAAGTCAATATTCCACTCATAGAAGCTCTTCGTCAAATTCCTCGTTGTGCAAAGTTCTTAAAGGAGTTGTGCATGAAGAAGAAAAGGTTGAAAGGGAATGAAGTCATGAGTGTGGGGGAGAATGCTTCGGCGTTTATTCTCAAGAAACTCCCACCAAAATTAAAGGACCCCGGTAGTTTCAATATACCTTGCACAATTGGTAAAACAAGGTTTACTCGAGCTTTGTTAGATTTGGGAGCATCGGTTAATGTTATGCCTTCCTCGATTTATGATTCTTTGAATCTCGGTCCTCTTAAAGAGACCGGGGTAGTTCTTGAACTTGCTAACCGATCTAATGTTTACCCGAAAGGGATTGTTGAGAATGTTTTGGTGCAGGTTAATGAGCTTGTATTTCCGGCCGATTTCTATGTCTTAGACATGAATGATGAGAATTCTTCCAAGTCTACACCTTTGTTTTGGGTAGACCATTCTTAAGCACCCCGCGGAACAAAGATTGATGTCCAAAATGGCACCTTGACCATGGAGTTTGATGGTACACTCATCCACTTCAATATCTTTGAGACAACGCGATACCCTAGTGATGTGACATCATGTTTTCCCGTGAAAGAGATTGATCCGGGCTAATGAATCTTGCAAGAGCTAAGTCGGGCCGTCGACTTTAAAACAAGCGCTTAATGGGAGGCAACCCATCGGTTTTGTATTTCTTATCCTTTTGCTTTTTGTTATTTCTTTTTCTTGTTTCTTATCATGTTAAAATTTCCCACCTTGACTTTACTAGGAGGATTCAATTACATTGAGGACAATGTAAGGTTTAAGTGTGGGGGAGTGGTTAAGCATGTTTTTAAAACAAAAATTACAAAAAATTAAAAAATTTTGAAAAAAAAAAAAGTTTTACTTAAAAATTCCAACTTTTAAAGATTTTAGAGTCATTAGCATACTTCTAGGTATGTTTACATAGAGATTTTGACCGACATAATTGAACTTGGAAATGTTAGAGAACTACATTCGGATTTCTTGTTTGTTAGAATGTTAAATAATGGATTTAATCATGCCGGTGATGCGAATTTGGTGCAGGGAGAAATGCGTTATTAGAGTTGCTGATCAATCATTAGTGGAGACTACCCGTATTCATATCATGTGAGGCACCAACCAGAAATTTTCCATCTACTAAAGAGCTTTCTTTTGAGTGTGTGTCACCGTACGTTAATTCCGGGTAGAATGGTGAGCTACCCAACCTCCCACCAATAGAAGCACTACTCTTTGATCTCTTGAGTGCTAATTTTGTCAATCATGAGGGTGACGTCCATGGATGAAAGCTTCCTTCTTGTAGTTCGATTTGCAGTTAGCACCATTCTTTCTCTCGACAACAACGGATCCATAGAAACACTCTCATCATCAACAAGGAGCGACACCAAAATCTACAAGGAAAGTTGGAAAAGTTTAAGGTTTACAAGCAACGGAATGAGAAAAAGAGCAAATTTCAAACATAAGTAAAGCAACATACAAAGAGCAGATTTTTACATATATGTTGAAGACTTACAATACAATGAGGTAATTTTATATCCAAGTATGAAGACTTATTCATGAAAGCTAAGAAAATTAAAAGGTGAGAATTTTTGAAGTTTATGATTTCAAGACGATACAAGTTGTGAAGAATCAAGTGGTAAAATACTTCTTCCACGGCCATGGTTTATTTTTTTGTTTTTAATTTCTCTTGTTTTTGTTTAATTTCAAAAAAAAAAAAAAAAAAAAACAAGAGAAATATTTGTTTTGTTAATAAGTTGTGGGGAAGGAAAATCTATAAGGTAGTTTCAAGCGACAAGGATTTTAAGGTAAAAAGAGTTAAAAATTGTCAAGGATTTATGAAATTCGAGGGTTTATCATCAATAGTTGAAACCGAAAGACGAAGACCAAGAAGATCAAGACGAGGAGCTAAGACGTTTCTATTGGATGCCGTGAGAGTGGTGTTATCATAATTAGCGATCGGATGTGAAGGTGAGTAAGTAATCTCATCCTCGATAATAATGGTTGATTTCCTTTCTTAGAGATCGTCAGAAAAAATGGTTTTTCAAAATATTAAAAGATGTGGGTTTTTAAAAATATTTCTAAGTTATCTTTCCCACCATTCAACGTGTTGCAGAATTTCTCTCTTCATTCCTACCTGCACACATGTGAGAACCATAAAAAAAAAAAAGCCGTCTTTTTGAGTGCAATTATCATAACATCTTATTTGGTGAGGCAGAAGTCGAGGCGAAATGCTTATTGATCGTTTCTCAAACACGCGTTCTCTCATTATGGTGTGGTTATTTCTCACTCAACATTTAAGAATGAGAATATGTTCTTTAGTATTTCTAACTTCTTATTACTAGAATGCATAAACTCTATGTCCTCATAACTCTTTGGATGCTTGTGAACACTTTGAAGTTGTGAGTTTTTAGTTTGATTTGCTCGAGGACTAGCAAAGTCTAAGTGTGGGGGAATTTGATAGGTGTAGAATACATCATATTTACTATTTAGAGTTTATGCTTTCTTTGTTATTTTTCTTGTAAATTTTGTATTTTACGCTTGTTTTGAGTTTTATAGCTACTTTGGAGTCACACGGAGAAAAGAAGAAGAAATCACCCAATTTAAGTCAAAAGGGCAAAAAGGTCATTTTACGGGCGAACACTATCCAGGAGCCCAAGAGGGTTAAGGGGCTCTCATTCAGGGTACCCCTTATCACTCAAAGAAAGGGTGTTATTAACACTGGGTAGCCCTTATCCAGAGGATGGTTATGCTGGGTAGCATCCAATTGGGTCGGTCCTAACCGTACCCGGATCCAAACCCGAAACCGAATCCGCCCCAGCTTTCGTATCCTACCCTAATCGAGAGAAGTTTCCCAATCTCTCATTCATCTCATTCATTTCAATTCTCTGAAACTGAGAAGAAAGGGCAGATAGCGGCTAGAAATTTGGGGAAGAAATCAAGAGCACAGAGGAAGAAATTGTGAGGTCAAGCATCTTGTTGAGATCGAGATTAGGTCTCTTTATTCTGAGGATTTTGAGTAGATTTGATGTGAGGTGAAGATGAATTGAATGAAGCAGAGAAGAAGAGATTGAAATTAATGATAGGGTTCGATGTGCTCAATCGAATCGAGGAGTGTTTGTCATGGGTTCGATTGTGGTGGTTCAATCTAGGGTTCGGACTGAGTTGGTGCTGTTGATAATCACTAAGAAGAAATCGAAGAGAAATCAGAGATGGGTTAATGGCGACTGACGGATTTGATAGATTGGGGTATTGAAGATGGGTAAACCTAGTTCGAGTTTATTAAAGAGGAAGAGAAGCTCGTTGTGATACTGAGGAGATAATGAAGCTGCTATTTGGGTTAGATGGAGGCAACAGAATGGGTTTCTGCTGTAATTGGTAAGGTTCTGATCGAGAAATTGAGAAAGGTTGAACTCCTTCAGAGTGAATTGAAGTTGTTCATCCTCCACAGAGTTGAAAGGATGAGTTAATACTGCAGTAAGGATGTGAGATGGATTGAATGGTTGAAATCATGAGATGGGTTTGATACTTTATTGATGGCATGAATGAAGGTGTTTAATCTGAATGAATGAAGTCTTGTTGGACTGCTCAGTTAGATGTATGAAGCTTAATGAAACTGCAGATGATGGCAGTGCAAGGGAAGATGGAGCTATTGGAGCTGGTGGTTATGCTTGAGATAATGAGCTTGGGCTATGGAAATGGTGGCAGTGACCTGGTGGATTAATATTGAGATTGCAGTATCATGGCAGAGTGGAATGAGCTGGAGCTTGAACTGGAACTGAGGATCTCTGTTGCTGGTTTTGCAACTGGGTCTGAGTAGCTGGATTAGTTCAAACCAGATGGGTGTTGTTGGTTGAAGTTTGAGGAGAAGTTGATGCTGGCTGGTGGTTGATTTAGCCGTGCTGCTGGTATACATATTGAGTTTGTAGCTGCAGAATGAAGGAGGTGGTTTTGCAGCCCAGAAGTGAGCTGAAGGTGCAGGTGGAGTATGACTCTGGCAGTGGTGATGCTGGTCTAGATATGGCCTGAGTTCTGAGTCTTGTCAGTGCTGTTGAGTTTCATGGGGTCAAGTATGTACTGAGATGGAGGATGTCTGGCATTGAGCCAAGAAGTGAGCAAGAATTGTGCTTGAGAAACTGCAAGATGGGTTGACATCGATTTAATGGGTCTGATGGAGAGACTGAAATGAACTGGTGCCAGTTAACTGTGAGTGGAAAGCAGATGGATTTGGGTTGTGAAAGTTGGAGGTTTTTGCTGGAAAGAGCAGCTGTAGATGCTGATGGCAATACAAGGATGGAAGTGCAGGTTGGAGGTAGTGAGCTGTTGGCTAAGGAACTAGATGCTGGTTCTGCAATTGAGATGGAACAGCAATGAGTTACGGAGAGAAGGAAAATGATGGCAGCCCGTGCACGGATGCGGTGTGTTCTGTTGGTGTGTGCAAGCTAGAACAATTGGTAGGAAATTGCAGGTGATATTGCAGCTGTGATTGAAATGAGGAATGCCAGTTTTGATTGATTTGAGGGCATAGCCCTAATGGCTGGATAGGCAGCTCTGATGCACAAAGATGGTGCTTCACAATGTCTGGCCTGGCCAAGTTAATTCAGCCTTGTCACCCAGCTGACTCACCCTGACTGATCTGACTCTCTCCCTGACTCGGTACTTGACCGAGTTAACCCGCCGACTTGACCCGAGTTGACTCGGCGTTGACCCGACCGACTTGACCCATTGACCAAAGGACCGGTTTGACTTTTCCTGGTCACCGGGACACTTTCCGGCCACGACTATTCCGCCAAATTCAACAAACCCAGTTTTCCGGCGAGCAAAAATTCCAAAATTTTCTATGGACTTCTCTCATGGGTGTGAAGACTTGGGCTAGGAATTGGATGGAGAATTGGACTCAAATTTGGAAAGAGAAGGTGGAAGAGTTGAGAAAAGCTTGGATTTGGAAATTGAATTGCAAAAGGAAAAGGATTCTATTCCTTAGAAGATTTGGAGAATATTGAAGCCTATAAATAGAGAAGTTTTCTACAACTTCTACAGACCTCTCTACACACACATCACTTGTGTTTTTGCTTGCTTTTCTAAGATTCTTCTTTTTAGTTATTTGTGTGAACTCTTGAAAATTCTCCTTTTAATAATTATTATTTGTGTGAATTTCAAAAACATGAGTAGCTAATTTTCTTATTGATTGAGGATGAATTCCTAGTTCTTAACATATGATTTAAGTTTTTGTTTTCAAATTCTATCTTGAAGTTTTTCACATAATTATCGTTTGTTTTTACTAATAGGAATGATCTTAAAGACATTCATGATTGATTGATAGATTGTTTGGAGTGCACGCTAAATTGATTTGTTAATTTGATCTAAAGCTAGTGAAAGTTAGGAGATAAGTAATCGTTTCTTGACTCTTTACATAAGTAGCAAACACGAGACCTTGCGAGGGATTCCGTGGAGCAATTGTGTGTGAAAACAACGTTAGCAAGTAGACCTTGATCTAAGAGTCTAACTACTAATATTAACCTAATAAGTTCATGAATCTTAATGCGTTTATTTAAATTACATCTAGAGTGAGCTACTACTAGGTGGTTTGGTAAATAGAATCCGGTAGTCGAGAACTTCCGTGTCCTAGTGATACAAGGGATTTAGGGGTTTAGCACTGAGCTAGCTGCTTTACCTACGGTTGGTGATAATTTGTGACTAATAACAAGTAGAAAAGAACATAACTTTAATCATTGTTTTTAACGAAGAAGGATTCCTTGATCTTGTCTCTCTTCTTGCTTTCATCTTTCAACTTTCGATTTTAATTGCTTTGTTTATTTTCTTTTGCTTTTTACACCCCCCTTTCGTGACAACTTTTACAACTAAGATCTCTTGCTCCTCGTGGGAACGAACTTGACTTCCATTATATTATTTTTAATTGAGTGGAAACATTGATTAATTTGATTGCACCTACGACACGCATCATATAACAAAATATAATGTGGAATAGAAATAACACAGACACCAGAAGTTTTGTTAACGAGGAAACCGCAAATGCAGAAACCTAGTCCATATTCAACACACACTGTATTAAGCCGCTACAGACACTAGCCTACTACAAACTAACTTCGGTCTGGACTGTAGTTGATCCCCAATCAATCTCACACTGATCCAAGGTACAGTTGCGCTCCTTACGTCTGTGATCCCAGTAGGATACCACACACTTGATTCTCTTAGCTGATCTCACCCACAACTAAGAGTTGCTACGACCCAAAGTCGATGACTTTAATAAACAAATCAGATCACACAGAAAAGTCTACAAATAGATAAATCTGTCTCCCACGAGAAATACCTATGAGTTTTTTGTTCGTCTTTTTATAAATCAAGGTGAACACAATTGATAACCCGGACTTATATTCCCGAAGAACAGCCAAGTATTATCAATCACCTCACAATAATCTTAATCGACGCGGCGAAAGTTTGTGATTACTTTTATATCTTGCCTATCGGAGATATCAATCTCAAGCCAATTGTTACGATTGTACTCAATACGATAGAAACATCAAGATCAGATCACACAACTACAAGAAAGTAGTATCGGTCTGGCTTCACAATCCCAATGAAGTCTTTAAGTCGTTAACCTACAGGGTCTCGGTATAAACCTAAGGTTAAAGGAGAATCGACTCTAGCTTATATAACTAGTATCACACAGGAGGTGTGGGGATTAGGTTTCCCAGTTGCTAGAGTCCTCCCTTATATAGTCTTTCAAATAAGGGTTTGCAATCAATATTAGCTTAGTAACAAAGCATTCAATATTCACCGTTAGATGAAAACTTTGATTTTTGATAAGACAAAAATTTGTATTATAGATAACAAAATTTACAAGAAAAAGAGGTCACAAAGAACCCCAAAAACTTGTAAACTATTTGAAACAAAAATAAGCAACATTTGGATATTCAACTGAATTTATAAAAGGTGGTCTCCCATTAAAATGCACTCCCACTTCATTAGCCAGTAAACAACCGCGCTTAGCCATTTTATCTGCTGAAAAATTCGCCTTTCTAAAAGTGTGAATGAACCTTATAGACGTATAGTGTCTACAAATCACTGTCCCTCTATTTTTTGCAAACCAAGGAATTGAATTATTTTTGATAGCTTCCATCACTCCCATAGAATCTGATCGCACACAAATACGAACAAAATCCCATTGCATAGCCCACTCCAAACCAACAATAATTCCATACAGCTCTGCTAAGTAATTCGTCGTAACACCAAGACCAATACTCATAGCACCAAGAACTGAACATTGCGCATCTCTAGCCACTACTCCAACACCAGCAATGCCTGGATTTCCTCTCACCCAGATGCCGTCACAACATAATCAAGTTCATTAGCATCGGGCGGATGCCAAAACACTCCACGAGGTTGATGCCACTTAACACTCCTGTTATGAACACGGAAGTAATTCAAAATCACAATATCTTCAGCACAATTCTTCATATGACCCTTGAGCCGAATAAAATAGTCTTGAATCAACTTCATAACGCGTTTATGAAAAACACTCCAGTTGGGTCGTTTATGCTCAAAACCCGCCTTGTTCCTCAAATGCCATAGCTCAGACCTTAGCACCAGATTGGCGACAAGCCAAAGATCACGCACCATTGGGCTTCTGCCTTTGGCTGCCTTAAAAGAAACAACAAGGTTAACATTAGGCAGTAAGTTAAAAATATCGGCAAGCCAATTCCGGCTCTTGCAAAGCAAAGCCGCAATCATACATCACATGAACAAGCGTCTCCTCTTCAATACCGCAGGCATCACTTATTAGCAAGAGGAATTTTGAACCCGCTCTTGATAAGATCATATGTAGCACAAGCACCACGTAAGAATTTCCCGAGCTTCGAGCCGCCAGACTGGATGAACTTCTTTTCTCCAAAGTAGTCGCACCCTCCAGTTGGGATATTTACGCCTAACAAGGGAAGTAGCATATTTTACACTGAACTCGCCTGTCAACTCCGGCATCCAGACCCTAGTATCTCCTCCTCCAATTGGAATTGGCATCATATGCATCTCAAGACCAGCAGCCAACATGCGTTGCAAATGAATATCAGGTATATCCCACTGGCCATCGTTCAATACATCACTAACACGCACTGTGTTATCTAGCGTGTAGTCATTTAAAGCCTCTGCAATACTAATATTAGCATACTAAATGTCATAATAAAGAGAAGTATCCCTACCATCTCCAATCAAAACCTTAGTATTTTTCTCCACCAGATTATACACACTCCTCATTAGATTCAAGCTAATATCCCGATTAGATTCAAGCTAATATCTTTCAACTGTTAGATCAATGAACTGCACATTTTAGGTTTGTGTAACCGTACCCAAACATGTACATTCGTTGGTTCAACAATAGTTAACCAAATGGTTAGCCATATGAGCACTTTCATATTAACCATATTCTTCTTCACCAAAACTAGTTCAAATGACTCAAATGAACTATTTAGAGAGTTTTTCAATTGCTTAGATCTTATAGAAGTATACAAGACACAATCGAAGCAAAATCGATTTGATTCACTCGAATCGATTCATGAACTTTATAGCCACGGTTTGCAAACTTGCATTCCTTAGTTAATATAAGTATAAGTTCACGAATAATCATTTTTAGAATATAACCAACCTAAGTACGCAGAAAAGGTACGCGGACTTAAGTACGCAGAATAAGTTTGTAAATAATTCACAAACTCTAGAAGATTTTCTCGGGAAGAGAACCTCTGACAGTACGCGGACTGGGTTCGCGGACTATGTTCCGATTTCATGAGCATCAAAGTACGCAGACTTTGGTTCAAGGAATAAGGACTTATACATGTATGTGTTACCACACAATGCTTATATCCAACAATGGTTATATAATCTAAACTCTCATTTCAATCATTGAAACATTCTTAGAGGACCTTATATAGTTGTTATTCACAAACCATTTTTTTGTCAAAGCCATTTTCAAGTGATTGCAACATAACATGACTTTCGTCACTAGGTAAAGATGAACTTGGCCAAGCGAAAGCTTACCAACACATATTTAGAAATAGATAAAGCGAGATAAACTCGGCTCGAAATAGCAAATGTGTATAATCAAAGTCTATATAGCAAAACGACTTTTGTCTCAAGATAGGAGATAGAGTAGATAGACTTTTGAGTGATAGATAAGTTCAAGTCTCCACATACCTTTTAGTCGATAAAGTTCCACCGAGTTCCTTGAGCAGTTCTTCGTCTTGTATGATGATCGCCATGGAGCTCTTGAGCCCAACTACACTTTCTATCCTAGTCCGAGATTTAGCTATAGTAGACTAGAAACCAAGACTTATAGTTTTGATCATTAACATTGACAAACATGCTTGAGATAGCAACGCATGCGAGTTCGACCTAGCAGTGCTCTAACACGTACACCTAATTACTTCAATAGAAAGAGTCTTCATCTTCCTGTACAGAGAAAAAATTAGCAAATTTGCCTCACCACTTCTCGTTCTTTTACTCTGCAACATTTTTTTCTTATGCTCTCGAGTCTCGACAACACTGCGCATTAAAATAACTTTGATACATTTTTCTCATATGCTCTCGAGTATCGACAACACTGCGCATTAAAATAACTTTGAGAAGATGCAATGTAACCACCTTGTACCCGTGTCGTCATCATAGGAAAAAATTACATTTAGCTAGCAACAATATTTAAAGAACAATGATTTCATGAGTAAGCTTCACTGGTTTTCTTGATGCCCAATGATGCTAATGCTTGCTATTCATGCTTGGCATCTCATGCAGCATAACAAAGCCAAAGCTGCAATTTGGAATATGATTCCTGCTTTGCAATTCTGGAGCATCCGGAAGGAAAGGAACGATCGTGTTTTACGGACAAAGACATACGGTGCAAGCTTGTGGTGAACAAGAGCGGTGTATCTTTTTGTTCTCTTGGGCTCTTGTTCTCAAGGGTTATGAAGATGTGAACTCAGCTGAAGTTATGCAAAGCTGGTGTAACATTTACTTTCATCCTAACTGAGATTGGTAGTACTGTTACCTTCTTAGTTCTCTTTTTCTTGCCTTCTTTCTTGTTAGGGTGGTATAATCCTGTTATACCTCTTTTTGATCAATGCATTGCTTTCTTTACCGATCAAAAAAAAAAACAGTATTTAAAGAACAAACGACTTCTAATGAATTAAGAATTGAAAATTGATCTCTATAATTATAGTCCTTCTTAGGTTATATTTTATAGGATTATATGGGGGTCAGATGAATACAAAAATTGTAGGGTTGCTGCAACAAACACAAATCTATAACAAAACAATTTACATAAAAATCTATGAGATGATCAATTAGGAGCATATCAATTTTAAAGTAAAGTGAACTCCAATGGAAAAATATACTACAATGAATGAACAGGCAAAGAGAGGCTAATTGAAATAAACTGACTTTTCTCTTGCACCCCGGAACTATGATTTTCAAAAAATAAAATAAAAAAGAACAACAAAAAAAAAAATCTACAGAACCCAGCTCTGTTTATAATCGAGTTTAGTCTTTAGCTATAAATAATCACCTACCCAATTTTCTATGCTTCAAAAAAAAAAAAACTACCCAATTTCCTTTACAATTTTCAGGTAAACAACCAAACAAAGTACAAACAATGAGATTTAAATGAATCAAAACTGAAAAAAAACACGTACAATCTTAAACAACATATTCAAAGAACCAAACAAAATAAAAAATACAAAGAATCAAAACTAAACTGCATCCAAATTGAACCACTACGGTAATAATTAAAAAACATAGCACGACAAATAGGAACGATACTATGCTTCAAAAAAAAAAGAATGATCTGCGGTCAAAGAAACGATTGAAGAAAACTTTCAATTCGAGTGTGCATGTGCAGCGATGTTGTTTTTTAATAGGATGAGAGACTATATACTAAGAAAATGTCATTAATACCTTAAATGAACTTTTTAATTTAATGCTGAAATTAAACAATCAATGAGAGGGAGATGAAAGGGTTATTTGTTCGTAAGAGGAGATGAAAGGGTCATTTATTCTTAGTATTTGAGCTTAGGTTTCTTGTCGGGTTGAGTTCAGCGACGTTACGAGAAAGAGAGGGAAAAGAAAAGGCCTCTTAGAAGAGGCAATAAATTCGCAGAAGTGGGGAATGAATTGATTATATCTGAGATGACTCTAACCGCGGATCTATAATCGGGGGGGAGGGAAGATCCTAGCCATCGATTAGAAATATGGATATATCTCAACGTTGCATGACACACCACACAATCTGTTTTATAAGCATAGATATAACTAATGCAAATTTTGATTTCACGTCAATTTATAATATCTAATATTTTAACTTTACTATTATATAATATATAAATATGATATTTTAACTTTACTGTTATACAATATATAAGTTTTCAAATATTATTTACTATAAATTTGCTATCAACCTAATTACTCAAATACTATTATCAAGCGTGTTATTATTCTCATCATTCTTATTACTATCGTTATTGGTTTGTTGATAGTCCAGTTGGTACACTAAGTCTTAATCCCATAAATATGACTATACACTCACGTAAAGATTGATATAATTGATTTTATTTATTGCTATTGGATCTGTATACTTTACCTTGTTAAATATTAGCGTTGGTAATTTATGAGGTGTAGGCATTCCACGATAATATCTTATGGTACCTGGATTCATGCTATCATTTGAGACCGGAGTTATTCCTAGCATATTCTTATCCATTGAGTGAAAAGAGGTTTGGATAACATATGTTTAGGTTGTTTAATAAATTTCTCCTAGATCATTCGGTGGTGGATCTTTCACGGATATTGTCACTATGGACGCAATATCTGGGGAAATGTGAGTTGAAGCAATCTTCTGCTTTATGTTGTGTGTAAAAGATGTTTATCGCTTTTCTTTAATTAGCATGTTAGTGATTACTTGAATGATATAATGGTATCCACTGAGCCTCCTTTTGGGATGATGTGCTCACCGTTCTATTTGATTTTCGAGTTATTAGAAGAAATAGTGCACGTGAAGATACCCGTTTATGTAGTTTAAAGCGTTGCCGAACTAAGTTATGTTTATGTATCTTCTATATAGATGTATTCTTTACTTATTATAAAATAACACATTAATGTATTTATATCATTTGAGAGTTATTCGTTTATAGATATCAGAGTGTTTGGGTTTTAGGTTTGGTTTGGTTTTAGTTCACTTTATGTAATTATGATTCTTATAATCCTTAATCAGGATTTGGTGCTTCAACTAGGTTGTAATCTTTCTATCTAAGCAGGTTTAAGATTTGGGTCGTCACATTACCGATCCCTATGAAAATCGGTTGATGTCCGTGACCACGTCAATCGATTTATTTTGTATGTGTTTGTCATGGCCCAAGTGCCTTCCCTTGTCTAAAATCTGGTGTACGAGGTAGAAATCAGTTAAAATTAGTTAGGGTTAGTTAATCACATTTGTTTCAGGTTTTGAATTTAATGAACTATTAACCTTGGATGTGGTAGATGCAACCACATGTAAGGCTGCCATTCCTTAGGATATTTATTTAGGGTATTGTGGCTGCTATTTTAGGAAGTATTGATTGTAAGGTTGAGGTACGAAGAGTGAAAACTAAATCTGAGGCTGCACTCTGTTGAGTGTGTAGAGTTACCCAAGCCTTCTGTTCGATCATTAACGTTTCGATTACTCCATTGTCTTGTCAATATCAAACAGGTACTTGACAGTGTTATCTGGTTGAACAACTTGTCTATTTACTTTTTAACCCGGAATTGGATGACATGAGCACTCGTATAAACCAATTCTTTTTGTGCATTGTCTAGAATCGGTCTATGTGCGTGTATCGTGCTCGCCGATTCTTACAATCGGGCTATGTAGCAAGTAATATGCACCGATTCTAGATGTTTTTCGTGAATTAAAACATCAACTCAGAACCGGTCTACGAGTACATGAACATCTACCGTTTCAGAAAGAAAAAAATCAAAATTTTTCATGTTTTGATGATGAATTAGTGTTAGTTGATATCAAGGTTAACTTGATTAAACATCTATTATCACAATTAGCTATTAAAAAAATAGTTGGCTGATCGTTGTCGTATCGTCAAAAATAAATTCACTTTCTTACTTACAAATAATATGGATTAAGTATATGATTAAAAAGAGTTCATTCCATGGAGGCTTATGTTGTTATGCAAATTTCGCTTTCTTAGTGCCCAAGGGAGATTTTGATTTTATCAAAGCGAGATAAAAGTAAATCAAAGCAATAAAATAATGAAAGTAATAAGTAAGAAGAATATATTTGTCAAGGGGTTGTATCATTCACAAACATGTATTTTCATCAATGACTAGAATTAATAATTTAATCTCTCTTTTATTAAAAGTCCTAGGATATCTTGATCGCAAGAATATCCCGCTAATTTTTCGATTCATCACAAACACATTAAAAGATGCATATATGAATCCTACTTAGAAAGCAACCTAAAGTGTAAATGCAAAATTAAGTTTAACTCCCTAAGAGCATGAAGTTCTACGAAATAGACAAATCAAAGCAATCGAACGTGTAAAAGAACTAATCTGATTTAACTAAGGTTATGATTCGCTTGTGACTAGTAGGATATATCACTACAAGCACTACTCACAATTATGCTACTTGTGATCAGAAATTATTCAACTTTTGCGTATTGAAAACCCTAATCTAGCAATAAGGATGAAGGCAGACTCAATTGATTCCGGACTCGACTAAACAAGCCTACCAACTATATAACACTATTAATTGTGAATCATAAACAGTAAATTATTGATAAAAAAATAATTCATTGATGCGAATAACATGGTTGAAAAATCAACTTAACACCCTTAACCAATAATATGTTTAGTTAAGTTCATCATCATAATAATAAATGAAAATAAATAAGATGAAAATAAAGCAAACCCTACTAGTGTTTACGCCTCTATCCAAAGCTCCAAGTAGTAATGTACGTCCTCAAGTTGTAGGAACTTTTTGAACAACCACAACCCTCGTCAACATCTTTCCTTCCTTCTCCTCTTCATGGCAATAACACCACTAGCTTACCCTCACCATGGTCACCACAACATCACAGCTTCAATAACCCATTAGCACACAATACCAGAATCTCAGTAAATCCCTCAGATGTATCTAGCACCTGTCAGCTCTGCCTCTTGCACCACTCAAGGCTACAATAACAGCTCGTTCGTCCATTCTCATCACCATTAAACCAAGTCACCAGCAAAACACCATCAGTTTATTTAAAGCTCATCCCAAAACAGTTCAATCTACTTCCCCTTCCTCTCTGAATTCTATCACCTTGACAACATCTTCTCAGCCACCACCAACCTGCAATCTCAAATTCATAAGTAACCCAACAATCCTACACATACATCTAACCCTTCTTGAACTAACACATCATCACCACCATGAGCATTTGTATCTCACTGCCAAGTTCATTTCTTAACTAACTCGAACCTAACATACAAACCCATATCTAATTCTTGACAATTTTTTCAAAACTCCACATATTCATCAATTCGTAACCATATTTATTATAGCCATCACTAATAGCATACACAAGAATACTGCAGTGAAGGATAAGCCTAATAGTGGTGTAGGATAAAGATGTGCACTTTATGTCTCACGTGTTAGTCACATGTGTTCATCTTTGTTCTGATTAGTCAATCTTTATTTGCTTTAAATACCTGTAATAATAGAACACATGCTTGTTATGAGTTTTATCTTCTTTTATAATGAACCAGAGTAAAGTTGATCACCATTGACAATGTTATCATGGTATCAGACTGGTTAATCCGCTGATTTTTGCGTCGATCTTTTCAGATTCAAGAAATGAAATCTTATTTTGTTCCAGGTTTTCTCTTACAAACTCCTTCTATCTTGAATCTGATTTCTCATGTGTCTGTTATTTTCAGATCTCCTTCATTCTCTTCTTGATAAATTATGTTTTCTTTACTTCTGTAGATGGGGCAAAATGGGTTGCTGGTTTTTACGGAATTGAGGAGACGACCGTGTGGAGGAAACTCCTTGAACCGAGCGAACTGTTAAACCTCACACAAATGCACTGCAAGAAGGGAGTGCTTTGAATTCGAGAGATCAATCTGTAGTACTCCGGCCTAAACCAAGACAATGGTCGTTCCAGAGTAAATTCGGTCACAAGAGAGGATATGTCGATCCGTAGGAGGAAGCCGAGAAATGTGTGAGATCAATGGTGATCGAAGATTATAGGTGTGTTGTGTATTCTGAAAAAAAGATAAGTTCTGAATGATTGAATTTGCTCTGTTGAGAGTAATTTCTCAGATGTTGAGTTGTTAATCTCGTGTTGTCTGTTTGACGTGAGATTGTTTTTTTTTTTCAATCATGATTCAGAGATTTATTTATATTGCTGGAATTGAAAACACCATGATCTCATGAAGTGTGACAGTTGTTGGAATCAAAGAATGGGGAAGTGGAAATCGTGTTAAAACCAGTTGCTCAACGTGCGGAGACTTGGTTGATTTTCCATCCACTACTTTGTTAACTCCTTCAACTGATTGCACGACTTGCTCACATTCTCATCGTGTGTATGAACACACGTGCCGTAGACCGCCAGACCAAAACCCTAGTTAATATCCCCCCATGTAACACGATTGATGTCTCGTGTGATTGTGGAGTCTGCAAGGCAGACATGTATTTAGTTAGTCAATTCTTTGACTTCATGAATTCATGGGACGATGAGTCCTTGGTTTGTTGAGTCGAACGTGTATTTGTAATTCTTGTAATTACGTTTTTTTGCTGCAATAAACCATTTGAACTTAGCAAAAAAAAAAAACCTTGTTTTGTTGAGTCGAACGTGTTTTGAAAATGTTCTGAGGTTCGTGAATTGAATGTGTATGCTGAGACAGAGGTATGATGCGTGAATAAGCTAACATGAGTAAATATTGCTCATTTGATGAATTGTTGAATACTGATAGTTGAACCAGTATTCCTTGGTTTGAGCAAATGTTGCTCATTCGATGAATTATTGGTAGCATGACCAAATAAGTTACTGGCAATTGAACCGAGTATGATAAATAAAATGTTGATCATGGGATCAACGTAAAAATTATTAGCGTTTGAATCTGGAATTATGAACCTTGGACTCAAAACCCTAATTTGATCAATTGATGATTAGCGATGGTTTTTTTAAAATTAACCACAGAGCGAAGGAGGGACCGGCTTCATGGGATTATGGATCAACCATGTAGTGCCCAGATGCTCTCGTGAGCAAATATCAAGGTCTCCTGAAGACCAGTTGATTTGATGAAAGGATGATTAAATCTTTGGTTTAATCATTTATTAAAATAATGCTAAATGAACCTTAGGTAATAAAACCTAATTAATTATGAAGATGTGAGGGACCGACCGGGGGTCATGAAACCGGCCCTGGGTAGTCATGGGATCGAATATTGATCGTCTTATGAAGTTCCGAGTTGTTTGGAAGAGTTTTGGACCTAATACGTGCAATTGCGCAAATTAGGTCAAAATTGTCAAAATACATGGGACCGACCTCTTGCAATCCAAAGAGCCAACCACAGTCGGTCAAGGTAACATGCTCACATCACCAAAGTGTTCGTATCTCGATTATGAGAATTTTGATATTTTCTAATGTGTGTTTGAGCAACATTTTGAGAAAATATGAAGAAATCATGGTTTTTTGCTGAGACATGAAAACTTCATGAGATGAAGGAAAAATAATAAAATAATGAAGGAATCATAATGTGTGGGACCGGCTATGGCCAGAATGGCAGTAGGCCAAAGGGCCATCCCATGGTGTTTTTCCTATAATTTTATTATGTTTTCATGATTTTAGGGAAATATCATAAAACCAAGGAGTTTGTTAAAACCAAGGAGTTTTGTTGAAATCAAGGAGTTTCCATGAGATGAGGAAAACATAAAAAATAATAATAATAAAATAAGGGACGTGTGGGCCAGCTAGGGCATGACCGGCCGGCTATGGCCGGTCCCACGGGTTTCCCTAATTTTATATTATTTTTCATGGGATCAAGGAAATATCATGAGATTAAGGAGTTTTCATGAAATTATGGAAATAATAATAAAATATTGAGGATTCATGAGGTGTGGGAGCGGCCATGACTAGGGCATAGCCGGCCAGCTAGCAGTCCCGTGACACCTTTCCCAATTTTATATTATTTCATGATTTGAAGGAAAAACCATGAAACTGAGGAGTTTCCTTAATACAAAGGATATTTGTTCAAATGAAAGGATTTTCATGAGATCAAGGAAAATAATAAAAATATGATAGAATATATAATTTGGGCGTGGGACTGGTCACGGCATGACTGGCCAGCCGGTGAGCCCAGTCCCCTAGCGCCTTGATTAATATTTTATTATTTATTATTTTCTTTCTATTTTGCATAGGTTCATCGTCTCGCCGTATTCTGAAATACTCATTCGTGTGTTCATGTGCTCGTTAGTGCATTATTGTTAAATACACTTGCACCGTTTTGATCGGGGCTTACTCAAAGGTAGCTCAAATGCCCGTGTATTGAATCTTTATTACTAACCCATGGAATTCTGCTGGGAAGAACATAAATTGAAGTAACCCAATATTATGAAAATATTGAATATTTTCCAGGGATTCAGTTAATGAATCTATTGATTTTGAGAATAATTAATTAATGGCTCTATACTAGTACGATCGTCTAGGAGCATTAATTATTCAGTAATCTAGTGTTATGAGCTTGTTGAAGTGTCATATTTCTTTCATATAGTCAGGGAAAACATTGTTACATCCTGAAGACGTTATTGCTCTATACTAGCAGGCAAGCTGTCTAGGAGCCGTCTAATCTTTCGATTCTATGTAGAAGTAGTTACTGAAATTGCTCAGTATTCATGAGATATGTCGTTGCCTCAGCTGAGAGACTACATATCCATATATACTCTGAGAGACAGTATTCTCAGTCAGAGATTCTTGTGGCATGAGCTTTCATGCTTTCGATAAGAGACATGAGCCTCAATATTCGTCTGATTGCTAGATCAGGAATACTTATAATTATGGGTTTACGATTTTAGCCTTTGTCGAAAATCCACCATCTACATTAAGTCCCCTTCTTAGTGAGGGACAATCATGTTCCTCGATCAGACCAATGGTGATTTTCCGGTCACAAACAATATAAGCAATTGAACTTAGTCATTAGATAAGACCTTCTAGGATTTTTGATAGTACGAGCAAACCCACGACTTGAATGAAGATTCCAGGTGGCATGATAGAGCATCGTTTAATGAGCATGAATTGGTGTTGAACCGCTGATTTTGATGACGGGACCTTGGTCGTTTTAGGATTCATGGGTCGGGCCCAAGAAAGGAATCCGTTTTAGCGACGTTCGTTCGTTCGTTAGTTTAAGAAACAAACATAGTCCCGAGTCTAATGATAAAAATTTGTCTATGAGCTTTCACGAAAAACAAAATTTTATTTTTTAAACATGTGAGATTTCACAAAGTGGAATAAACTCGCGTTTCAAAGGTGGATGCAGAATTTTTTTTTTGAACAGACGTGCGGCTGTTAGTAATAAAATTTTGTTTATGAGATTTCATAAAAATTTTTATCTTTGAGCTTTCAGAAATCTTTGAAAATATACTCTTTCTTCAAAGACAGATGCTCGCGCGAGGGAACGAAAATATATATATATGTTATTTTTCAAACTTATATATATATATATGTTATTTTTCAAACTTATATATATATATGTTATTTTTCAAACTTACGTGAGTTTCACGTTAAATACATATATTTTTGTAAAACCAATGTTTTGATTTTGAACAACTGTTGAAAGTAGACAATTATTCATGGTGAAAATAATGTCTGTATGTAAATTTTCACAATTGTAGAATGGACGTCTGTCCAATTTTTGAAAAACCAGTGGATGCTAAAATTCACGTAGGTTGTTCACGGTTTTATGAAAATCAAGTCATGATTTTGAATAATGAATTTTGCTCGTCTTTGCAGGTTTGAAGGAACGAGCAAGTTTTGAAATTCTGACGTTATAATCACTACAAACTAGTGAAATTGTAAATAGGTAAGAGTTGAATTGTTACCATTTTTGTAGAAGCTGTTGTTGTAAGCACCTTTATTCCATGATTCATTTTTTGTCGAATCCTGCGCTTTGTATGAACGATGCGCCGAAAGAGCCACTTTGCAAGAATGACCGACTCAAGGATGATACTTCCAAAGATGACATCTCTACGGATGAAATTAAGAAATGGTACTCCAGGACCTCCGAGTGATGGTGAGAGATCCTTCATATTGAGTTGTACTTCGCTTATTTCATTAGCTTTACCACAGATGATCGTATAGTGAAATCCGGATAAATGTAGACTCCACGGAAATATAAGAAAGTCTACGGGATCGGAGAATCCCGGTAAGGACTACGGGATGTTAGCAAATGACGTGCAGTCCCCCGGCCGTTTCTTTGGTGAGTTGTTAGCGTTCCTTGTGTCATGAATTTTCCCTGCCCGTGCAATTAGGATCACGATACCAAGGTTTGTTACTTCTTTTAGACTTTTTCTCCATCGATAGGTGGCCTTCAACTTGTTCTCGGGCAAACAATCCGGATCGATGAAGAAGTCGATGTAAGCATCTCTTTCGTGCGTGCGATCTTGGCATCTCCTTGAATGAAATAATAATAATTATTATTGATGAGTCCAGGGAAGAAATCATTGTAGATGAGGAGCATTTTGATGAAGCGCACTCTTCTTTGGGGCATGGGAATATGGAGAATTTCCTAAATCCCGAACCAAATGGAGATAGCGGCGTTATCAATGGAGATTCCGGCATTGTCGAGCCTTCAAATGATTTAGAGACTCCCTAGTAAGTATATCTCCTGTAATCTCTTCATAGAAGTATGAAATTGCTGATTTTTGAATGAATGAGAATCCATGTGAGTATACAAGTAATTTCGTCGAAATACGTCACCAGAAAATTTCAGACTTCAGCCTTTTAATAGAAACGCTGTAGAATCTTAGTCCGAAGTCGGATTTTTGCGATCTGCATATGTATCTTCGTGCCCAGAAAATTTCCAAGCTTTTTCAAATAAGATTTTTGAGTTTTGATCATGTTTAGGGCCTGAAAAAGGCGAAACAGTAAACTTCCAGGAGACTTTCAGATTTTTTCAGATTGTATGTTGTCCAATGTTTTAGCCACATCTCCTTGCTCGTTTGTTCAATTGCTGTGAATTTTGGATATGTTGTAGAGGACATACATACGAAGAGAATGGTATATGAACCATTCCTAGATTCTTCACCAATTACTCCCAGCTCGTAGGTTTGTACATGATAGTGCAAAATTATCTCAGACGAGCTTGTTGTAAAACACTCATGTTGTGTCTTTAGACCATTCGCTTGTGTCTTGAACGGTTGTTGAAGGATTTTAATATCATTGGATCATTTGAGATCAGGAGCCCTTGATTGATACATGAGTGTGGTGCTTGTAGTGTCGTCTTGTTTCTGTTAGTCGCAGAAACATCACTTCTGAAACCCTGGTCACGGGACCATAACTGAGGTTGCTCTCGAGAGGGGGTGATGTAATGACCATGGTTTCATGTCCCGGTGGTAGCATTCCTTTTATGATGAATGATCAGCATATGAGAGCCTGGTGCCACGGGTCTTGGACTGTATAAACTTGATGAAGGACTTAGTGGGAAGACGTGGTACACACCGATCGACTGTGAAAGTTATGAATCCCGTCTAAGAATTGATGCTTGCATGTTGTATGCTCTGGAAGCTGTAGGAACATGAAGAGTTTGCATAATCAACATGAAGAAGTAAATCGACTTTGCAGAAATCTGTCAAAGTTATTTATTGAGAAGAAGATGACACCAATGCTTTCAAAAAAGAAAAAATGTATTTCTCCTACTCATCTTTTCTTTGCGGATGACATAATGATTTTTTGTAAAGGCAACATGAAGAGTTTGCATAATCTTCTTGCGTTGCTTGGCAAATATCAAGCGTCTTCGGGTCAAACAGTTTGTCATCAAAAGAGTAAGGTTTACTTTGGTGGTGGTTCTTTGAGTCGCTGTAGAACCATAACAAATTTACTTGGTATGGAGGTTTCTACTTTTCCTGACAGGTATCTAGGTGTACAAATTATGCCCGGGGCTGTTAAGTATCGTCATATTAGCAATGTGATTGATAAAATTAAGAACCAGCTTACTGTTTGGAAAGGAAAAATGCTTTCTTTTCAAGACAGAATTGTGCTCATTAATTCAGTGATTGCTAGCTATTCCATTCACAATATGGCAGTGTATAAATGGCCTAAGAAGTTCATCCAACAAGCTGAGAGGGTGATCCGCAATTTTCTTTGGTCTGGAGATGCTGAAGTTGCAAGGAAGTGTGTGGTTGGTTTTCCTAAGGTTTGCTGCCCTTTGAAAGAAGGTGGTCTGGGTATTACCAGCATGGCTGTCACTAACAAGGCGCTTCTTATGAAGTTATGGTGGAACATTCGTTCTTCCAACAAAAAATGGGCTAGGTTCTTATGGGCGAAATATACTTCCCGCCTTGGTCGCATAAAGCATTATGGTGTGAACTCTTCGATACTTCCGGGCATTAGATTAGTTCATTCCATTGTTGACAAGAATACCAAAGTTCTTCTAGGGGACGGGAGGAATACATCTCTTTATTTTGATGTGTGGTATGGTAATGAATGTATTGCGGATATGCTAGGTGAATATGATCTGGATGGAACGGTCATGGTTAGTGAAATTATTGCTAATAATTCTTGGCAGTTGCAGGGAGTACATGTTCAGAATCCGATCAGGGCTGGAGTGGACTTAAACAACTTGCCAATGCTTCAAGGAGGGTCTGATTGCAGGGTTTGGATGCCTGAATTGAAAGGAAACTTCACGGTCTCTTCAGCTAAGGATCTGGTGCGAAAGAAGTATGCAACTTTAGATGTTTATGGCATGTTGTAGAGACGTGCAATTCATCCTAAGCTTGCTGAACAGAATTGGAAGATTGTGAGGGAAGCTTGTGCGACTCAAGACAAGCTGAAAAACAGATTCAAAACTGAAATAGCCAACAGATGCTATCTTTGCAAGATGGATGAAGAATCGCTAGAACACATTTTGTGGAGCTGTTCATTTGCTTCTCAAATTTGGCAGTGGTGCTCAGGTTTGTTCAATTTGCAACCCCATTATGATTTGGTTACTTCTTATAAATCTGCCAAAGGAAGGAGTAGAATTGTTAAGGATTTATGGCTGCTAACCAACCTTGTTATTCGTTCGGAGCTGTGGAATACAAGAAATATGGCGTGTTTTCAAAACGCAGCTGTTAGTATTCATTTTTTAAAACAGCGAGTGTTTCATTTGATTCATGATTATCTTTGTGCGTTTGAAGAGTTTTATGCACAATACTACAGCAGATTTAGAGATTTTGAACTGTTTCCGAGTTCGTCATAGACAAGTAAAAGTGTGGAGCATGTTGAATGTATTTGGGAGCCGCTAAACAAAGTGATGAACTTCTTTTGTGTTGTGATGGTGCTGCCAAGGGGAACCACGGTATTGCTTGGTGCGGGTGTTGTAGTACGTGATCATAATTGTAATTTTGTTGGAGCCATGAGCATTGGATTGGGGACAACAAATAACTTTTTGGCAGAATTATATGGTGTAATAGTTGGGTTAGAAGGAAATGGGAAGTCCGTAAAGTTCTGTGCGTTCAGATTCTATTGGTGCAATTTTGGCCTTTGATAACTCTAATGTGCCTTGGTTTGCTAGGCAAAGATGGCGTAAGATTCAAGACAGCTATGATTTGATCCGTTTTGTCCACACTTATCGTGAAGCAAATTTTTCAGCAGATTCCATGGCAAAAAGAGGTCGTCTGCTAAGGAATGGTGAAGGGATGAATTATGATGAGAGACCTAATTTTCTAAGAAATTTAGAATTTCCAAATGTCTCTTATTTTAGATTTAAATAGTTTATAAGTTTTTGGGGTCTTTTGACCTCTTTTCTTGTAAACTTTTGTAAATATTTGCTATTCATCAATACAATTTTGGACTTACCAATAAAAAATGGAAGCTGTAGGAACCTCATACAACGTCGGAATTCGATGCTTGACCCCAAATTTTGAAGCTAAGAGACTGAGTTATCAAATGAGAAATGAATCACTCAATTTGGAATTACAGAGGTCAGCCAACGAAGCGTGCACATTTGTAATTTGTAATCCCGTACAAATTTTCAGATTTCGTAGACCTGACGGTAAAGGCCATATCTTTAAGCTCGTATGTCCGATTGATGCTCCCTTTTGGTATGTTGTATAAGAAACATAGACGAACATCTTTCGTTGAGAAAGTATTGTCCCATTACTCACCCATTGATACGTTTTTGTAAACCCATGGCCAGGAGCATGTCGTATCTCATTTGTAGAGGCGATGAGAACATCTTGTAGAAGACTTTGATTTGTGCCCATCCATCGTGCAAGCTTTGGGAAGATGTTCATGTTATCATGTTCTCATGTCTATATATCTTGATATGAATCATTAGGGCTTGGAGAAGTACGATCCATTGAGTAACACTTCAGAGAATGGATAGTTGATGCATTCGGATGTTGTGTCTGAGACTGTTATTGATGCTTTGAGATCATGATTCAATTTTCTCCGAAATTCTTGTTGATGCCGAGACCATGAATGGAGTTCCTCTATGTATCCTTGCTGATGCCGATACTATGGTTGGAGTTGCTACATAGGCCAGAAGATGATAGTCTTTGCTCCTCCATCCAAAGGAGCCTTTATATGCACGAACTAGTTGGTGGGTTGAGCATTCCCAAGATAAAGGTGTACTAGGATTTCAACCCAAATTCTCCTGAATATGACTTTACTGTGAAGTGGCTTCGTCGAAATTCGTTGTTGTTGCGCGGTAGATAGCAGCGGCAGTCTTCATTCGGATATGATTGGTGAAGAGAGGAAGTTTCCCGATCGTGCGGGGTTAGCATAGTTAAAGGAGTTTATAGCATCCATTGATGAATGATGTTGCATCTGCTTCAGAAGTCTCATCGTGGGATAGTGAAGACTTATCGATTTGTAATTCAGCCACACTTTGATCGTGTCGGTGTTGAACCATTGTGTCACCGTCGAGATATTGTGCTGAAGCTAGAGGCGCTATTATCGAAGTTGTACTCTTTGATTGGGAATATAATTCGAAGGCTTCTTATATGCTTGAGCGCTGAAGCGTCGAACGTCTTAGGCTTTATCGTCTCGGCCCCGGAGTATCTTCTGTTGTTCAAAGATCCCTTTCGTTGCGGTAGTGGGATTCGACACTTGTGCAGACATCAGAGCTTTCTGATTTTGTGGAACACATGGACTTGCAGGATAAACGCCCAAAATGTTCTTTTCCATGTTTGGACATCGGTAATGAATGTTTCATTGCTTGATTCGGAGAAACTTCAGATTCAGCCACTTGGTAAAATACTAATGCGGTGAAGCTACCATTCATAACGTCTTGTAGAGTTGCTAGCATAATTAAGTCCCCATGTTAGGATAACATGTGGGGAAATAAATGACATAGACATGGAATGAGACTTGCCTGAGTGCGGAACCTCTTGATGAATGTCTATGCATCTTTTGCGGAGTTCATGCTTCAACCTCGTTAAAGTTTGAAATTCCTCAAAGTACTCTGATGATGGAATGTCCGTCAAATCTTCTGGATCAAAACTTTCTTCGTTGGAGAGATGTGTAACAAAAGGCGCTTTGTAAGTACACATCTTTTCAGCGTGGATCCACGCTCGTCTGAAGGACATGTCATATCCTCGGATCTTCCGATTATGTGAAACTTGGTTTTGTCGGGTTGAACTTATGTTCACTTTGAGAGTGATGTAGCCATAAGTATTTCCGAGCTCTCCTTCAAGGTCTCTGATTGAGATGGGAGCATGAGTAGCTTCTTGTCGAGTGATGCATGTGGATCCGATGGTTTTCAGTGGAATGTTGTTGATGGCGGTGCCAACATCGATCAACGTTCTTCCAAATTCGTTTCTTCTGACTGTGGTAAGCAGTCCCCGGTCGTACATCTCTTGGTTTGTGGATGGAGGCTCAAGAATTATTTCCGGAATGGATTTCTTGACACGATGTGGTTCAGTGTTGTGAACATGTCTCTCCTTTGTGCCTTCGATAGATAGAGCAATTCACGTTCGGCCAAGGATTGAATCGCCTTTTTGATAGGTTGTTCAGAGAGTGTAAAGGTTCTGACTGGGAGAGGATTCTTGTGTACTCTTTCAGTCCCCAGTTGAAGCTATTGTGGATCAACCTTCTCTTTGAAAATGTGCTTCAAAACTGCGCAGTCGCTTATGGAATGATTGACGAACCTGTGGAAGCGGCAGTAACGAGGACTTTCCATGGTTCTTTCTTGACATATGGCAACTTGATTGCACCATCTTGGACCCAGACATCCAGGAGTTCGATCACCTCTTCAATGGAAAAGGGAAAGTCAGGTGCTTCTTAATCAAGAACTCTTGTGCGTTGGTCAGAGGCTTGTGCATCTTGCTTATCCTTGCTTTGTGCTTTTGAAAGAGCTGAGGTATGCTTGCGCGGCAGTTTGGCTTTCCGTTTGCTCCCTTCGCAACAATGTTTGTGGAAGGCTGGAGGTTTTAATGCTTCTTGATCAGACGTTTGCTACTTCTAGTGTCTCGCGGTTCTTCATAGCTTTTTTTTCTTTCCAGTAAAGCAGGCGCAGTAGTTGCCGATATCTTCGCCGCTTCATGAAGCTCTGAGAAGGTATGGAAACGAAGATTTTCCAATAAATCTCTGTAGACCGGGATCATGTCGTTGATACACAAGTCTACCGATTCTTTGCTCCGTGACGTTTGGATCATGACAGTCCTGGGGCACAGACTCGAATCTTTTCACATAGTCATTGGGATGTTCATTGTTCCTATAAAACATTCTTCCAAGATCAGAGAGAGTAATTTGCTCTGACACAAAGAAGTACTTTCTGTAGAAGGAGTTAATCATTTCTCCCCAATTGATGATATTTCATGGTGCGATGTTGTTGTACCCGGTGTATGTCCTTTTGGAAGAGGAATCCTTTGCGTAATGAGCGGTACGGAGGCTGGTGACGATGGACATGTGATGTCTTGTATTTTCCACGGTTCTCCAAGATGCGTTCCAAATCTTCCCGAGTAATGAAATTTGATGATTCCTTTGTTGATGGATCCTCTGCAGCTTTGCGGACTTTGTTGTCATCCACTGTATATATTGAAACTACTTCGAGATCAGCATCCGGAGATGTCTCTTTTTCTTTTCCCTTTCCTTGAGTCTTCTCACATCTTGTTTAGTAAGATTTTTGAGATACTTACACAGCTCCTTTGTGTAGCAGCCATGTCGGTATGATTCTTGGCAAGAGTCTCTTGCACTTTGATGAGATCAAGCAATGGTAGGTGGTGGGTTTCCTCGATTTCTTCGGGGTGTCGGATGGATAGAGGATGACCTTTAGTGTTAGTGTGAGGAGGAGTAATATCACCACCGCCGGTGTTAGAGTCTGGAATTGTTTCCTAATATCCTCATTGTTGTTGTTGTTGTTGCTAGTTCTAGCGTCGTTTGCATTAGAACCCGTAACTAACCCGGACCTAAGACCAGCCATCTTGTGAAATCGTGAGATTGAAACCGAGAGATTAATCTCCCACTTTGTGGTCGCCAATCGTAGATGGGGCAAAACGGGTTCTTTGGTTTTACGGAATTGAGGAGACGACCGTGTGGAGGAAACTCCTTGAACCGAGCGAACCGTTAAACCTCACACGGATGCACCGCAAGAAGGGAGT
Organism: Papaver armeniacum; assembly: GCA_023531295.1. Taxonomy (NCBI): domain Eukaryota; kingdom Viridiplantae; phylum Streptophyta; class Magnoliopsida; order Ranunculales; family Papaveraceae; genus Papaver; species Papaver armeniacum. The sequence continues at coordinate 18,758 of JAJJWW010018680.1, read as the reverse complement.
GCTTTGAGTTCGAGAGATCAATCGTAGTACTCCGGCCTAAACCAAGACAATGGCCGTTCGAGTAAATTCGATCACAAGAGAGGATAGGTCGATCTATAGGAGGGAAGGCTGAGAAATGTGTGAGATCAATGGTGATCGAAGATTATAGGTGTGTTGTGTATTTGAAAATAAGATAAGTTCTGAATGATTGAATTTGCTCTATTGAGATTAATTGCTCAGATGTTGAGTTGTTAATCTCGTGTTGTCTGTTTGACGTGAGATTGTCTTTTTTTCAATCATGATTCAGAGATTTATTTATATTGCTGGAATTGAAAACACCATGATCTCATGAAGTGTGACATTGATGGAATCAAAGAATGGGGAAGTGGAAATCGTGTTAAAACCAGTTGCTCAACGTCTTTGAGACTTGGTTGATTTTCCATCCACTACTTTGTTAACTCCTTCAACTGATTGCACGACTTGCTCACATTCTCATCGTGTGTATGAACACACGTGACGTAGACCGCCAGACCAAAACCCTAGTTAATATCCCCCCATGTAACACGATTGATGTCTCGTATGATTGTGGAATCTGCAAGGCAAACATGTATTTAGTTAGTCAGTTGTTGACTTCATGACTTCATGGGACGATGAGTCCTTGTTTTGTTGAGTCGAACGTGTATTTGTAATTCTTGTAATTACGTTTTTTTGCTGCAATAAACCATTTGGACTTAGCAAAAAAAAAAAAAAACCTTGTTTTGTTGAGTCGAACGTGTTTTGAAAATGTTCTGAGGTTCGTGAATTAAACGTGTATGCTGAGGCAGAGGTATGATGCGTGAATAAGCTAACATGAGCAAATATTGCTCATTCGATGAATTATTGAATACTGATAGTTGAACCAGTATTCCTTGGTTTGAGCAAATATTGCTCATTTGAGAAAATGTTGCTCATTCGATGAATTATTGGTAGCATGACCAAATAAGATACTGGCAATTGAACCGAGTATGATAAATAAAATGTTGATCATGGGATCAACGTAAAAATTATTAGCGTTTGAATATGGAATTATGAACCTTGGACTCAAAACCCTAATCTGATCAATTGATGATTAACTGATGGTTTATTGAAAATTAACCACAGAGCGAAGGAGGGAGCGGCTTCATGGGATTATCGATCAACCATGTAGCTCCCAGATGCTCTCGTGAGCAAATATCAAGGTCTCCACGAAGACCGAGTTGATTTGATGAAAGGATGATTAAATGCTGGTTTAATCATTTATTAAAATAATGCTCGTACGAACCTTAGGTAATAAAACCTAATTAATTATGAAGATGTGAGGGACCGACCAGGGGGTCATGAAACCGGCCCTGGGTAGTCACGGGATCGAATATTGATCGTCTTATGAAGTTCCGAGTTGTTTGGAAGAGTTTTGGACCTAATACGTGCAATTGCGCAAATTAGGTCAAAATTGTCAAAATACATGGGACCGGCCTCTTGCAATCCAAAGAGCCAACCCTGGTTGGTCAAGGTAACATGCTCACATCACCAAAGTGTTCGTATCTCAGTTATGAGAATTTTGATATTTTCAATTGTATGTTTGAGCAACATTTTTAGAAAATATGAAGAAATCGGGGATTTTTGCTTTGAGACCGTGAAAACTTCATGAGATGAAGGAAAAATAATAAAATAATAAAGGAATCATAAAGTGTGGGACCGGCTATGGCCAAGGGGCCTAGGTCCCATGGTATTTTTCCTAATTTTATTATGTTTTCATGATTTTAGGGAAATATCATAAAACCAAGGAGTTTGTTAAAATCAAGGAGTTTTGTTGAAATCAAGGAGTTTCCATGAGATGAGGAAAACATAAATAATAATAATAAAAAAATAAGGGACGTGTGGGATCGGCTTGGGCATGGTTGGCCGGCCTAGGGCCCTGGTCCCCGTGGGTTTTCCCTAATTTTATGTATTATTTCATGATTTGAAGGAATTTTCATAATTTGAAGGAAACATCATGAAATCAAGGAATTTCATGGGATTAAGGAAACATGAAAAATATAATAATAATAAAATAATACGTGTGGGGCCAGCTAGGGCATGACCGGCCGACTATGGCCCGGTCCCACGGATTTTCCTAATTTTATATTATTTTTCATGGGATCAAGGAAATATCATGAGATTAAGGAGTTTTCATGAAATTAGGGAAATAATAATAAAATATTGAGGATTCATGAGGTGTGGGACCGGCCATGACTAGGGCATAGCCAGGCCCATTGTGATCCGTGACACCTTTCCCAATTTTATATTATTTCATGATTTGAAGGAAACACCATGAAACTGAGGAGTTTCCTTAAAACAAAGGATATTTGTTCAAATGAAAAGATTTTCATGAGATCAAGGAAAATAATAAAAATATGATAAAATATAGAATTTGGGCGTGGGACTGGTCACAGCATAACTGGCCAGCCGGTGAGTCCAGTCCCCTAGCGCCTTGATTAATATTTTATTATTTATTATTTTCTTCCTATTTTGCATAGGTTCATCATCTTGTCGTATTCTGAAATACTCATTCGTGTGTTCAGGTGCTCGTTAGTGCATTATTGTTAAATACACTTGCACGTTTTGATCGGGGCTTACTCAAAGGTAGCTCAGATGCCCGTGTATTGAATATTTATTACTAACCCACGGAATTCTGCTGGGAAGAACCATAAATTGAAGTAACGAAATATTATGAAAATATTGAATATTTCCAAGGATCCAGTTAATGAATCTATTGATTTTGAGAATAATTAATTAATGGCTCTATACTAGTACGATCGTCTAGGAGCATTAATTATTCAGGAATCTAGTGTTATGAGCTTGTTGAAGCGTCATATTTCTTTCATATAGTCAGGGAAAACATTGTTACATCCTGAAGACGTTATTGCTCTATACTAGTAGGCAAGCTGTCTAGGAGCCGTCTAATCTTTCGATTCTATGTAGAAGTAGTTACTAAAATTGCTCAGTATTCATGAGATATGTCGTTGCCTCAGCTGAGAGACTACATATCCATATATACTACGAGAGACAGTATTCTCGATCGAGAGATTCTTGTGGCATGAGCTTTCATGCTTTCGATAAGAGACATGAGCCTCAATATTCGTCTGATTGCTGGATCAGGAATACTTATAATTATGGGTTTACGATTTTAGCCTTTGTCGAAAATCCACCATCTACAACTTCTTTTGTATTCTTGACGATTTACAATACTTTCTTCTTCGTCAGCATCCTATACAATCTTTGTTTTCAATCTTTTCTTTAGTTTGTTGATTTTTAATTTCTAGATTTGAAAATTTTAATGGAGCCTACACGTATTTCTACACTTCCGCTCAATACTATTGCCAACATTATTCCATTAAAGCTCAAAGAAGATAATTTCATCACTTGGAAAGCCCTAATTCCTCCTCTGTTTAAGAAATTTCAAATTCTGAAATATATTGATGTTACTTTTCCGTGTCCAGAAAAGTATACTACAAGAGCAAACGCCACAAATGATGTTGTTAATCCACATTACACTAATTGGATTGCTGATGATTCTACTTTGCTGCTATGGATACAATCGACGATCTCTGATCTAGTAATTTGTTATGTTGTTGGTGCTGATACTTCACATGGTTTATGGACTGCAATTGAAGCTCGATTTGCAAGAACATCTTCGACTCATGCCATTCATTCGCACTCGTCTCAAAAACCTTAAGATGTCAGGATCTGTTAGAGCATAGCTCAGTTGAATCCACCAAGCGTTGGTATGTCAAGTTTGGTTATCATATTGTAGTGAATCAAAACTCATCTAAGAGTCGCTTGATTATGTACTAGAGACAACTTTGTATAGGTTAGACTACAAAGTCTAGGATTATGAGACATACAAGTATTACTCGAAGACCTGAAGAATGTGAAGAAGTAACAAGCTACAACGACGACATCATCCTTCCTCTTGAGGTTAGTAATATTGACTTGAACTGTTTCACTCCTAACGTATCTTTCAAGTCGTGCTATATTGAAAACATAACTGCGAAGTTGTGAATGATTATACTCTAGTAGTGAGACATGATCACATGATCATAGTGTTAAGGAATTAAGATACGAAGTATAACGCTTATCTTTTGAACTTTGTATATATGACATCGCCATAATCGTATGAATGCTATTGTGATTATGTGTATGGGTAAATGTGAAGATTTCATCCTAGGAAACAATGTTTACATTTGTTTAAAGGAAGTACATTCATGAACTTGTTTTATGAATCGAAAGGGAAATCACTGGGCTTATTGGTATTGTTATTCATTGAATATCTTTGGATTACCAATATGTGTGAGTTAGTAGAACCGATCATAACTTGTTATGTATTTTGGTATAACTAATCACAATGCCTGACTTATAATTTGGTATGACTGGTTTTTATTAATTAGTGTAACCGATCCTAAGTAAATCACCTGAGATGGTATGATCGATATTTGTAATTGGTGTGACCGATCCTAGTAATTGGTGTGACCGATCACAAAAGAATTGTGTAATCGATCCTTGTAATTGGTGTAACCGGTCCTAGTAATTGGCGTAACCGATCCTGGTAATTGGTGTAACCGATCCTTGTGACTTGTGTAACCAATCACAAGCAATACCATGAGTATATGGTAACTGGTCCTGGTAATTGACGTAACCGATCCTGGTAACTGACGTAACCGGTCCTGGTAACTTGTGTGTTCTATCACAAGTAATCCATATTAAGGTAGAATCGATCCTTGTGATTGGTAGAACCGATTGAACCCATGATTGTGATTTGATAATTGGTCAATCACATAGTTGTCTTGGAATACAGATGAACCAATTCTAAACTTGTTTGGGAGTGTGATATAATCGATTCCAGGATTATAAATTTGAAGGAGGATTTACAAAGAAAAGATGTCAACATAATTTGAACACGAACAGTAACTCTTATCTTTTATTGTTCAAAGTTATTCCTTAATTACTCAAGGAGATCCCGGTCCGAAATAAATTAAGAATATTTTAATTAAGGTTGTTAGTTTTATATGCTTTAATTATCAGCAATTAAATGCATATCTCTAGAGAATAAAAATTAGTAATGTGCATTTACTAATTGGAGTTTTTCTATTGAGAGATTTCGGAAAATATTGGACAAAGCATTTCCAGGAATTATGAAAACCGATTTAGCATTTATTGCATATCTTGAGAATATTCGGTTTTGGAAATTCCTTGGTTTCCAAACATCCTTGGTGTATAAATACCTAAGTTTGCATCCCTAGCAAACTATCCTAAGAGCCATGAAAACTTCATGTTTTTGTTGTTTCTGGTGGAGCCGTCTATCCGGAGAGGAAAGTACGTTAATTAGGCGAAATTTCTTACGACCGCTCGTTTAAAGACTTTCGTGGGATTAAGAAGCTCTACGAGTACCTTTGGTGGGAAACTAGATAATTGCATTTTATTATTTTTCTATTGATTTGATTGACTAACGGTTGTTGAACTTTGATGGCACCTAGTTTGTTTATTCTTGAGAATCTTCTCTTCTGATATAAGATTCACTCAAACTAGATCAAAGTGTCGACGAGATCTTTAGAACTGTTTGTAGATCTAAACACATCTTGTGATAGTCCATTGTTAACAGACTCCGTTCAGTGCATGATTGATCACAAGAGATTCAAGTGGTGTTGTGAAGGTTTAATTGAAGATTAAAGAAGATTTAAAGACAATAAGATTTCTGATTGGTTTCTCATATCTTTGTGTAGCACAAACCTTGATCGGGTGGGATCCAACTAGAATCGAATTTATTTGATTGATTAGTTGTGTGAGATCGGCATCAATCTATAGTTCCTTGTTGGGTTCTATATTGATTGATTGCAAATCTAAACTCCGCTACTTCGGTAGTTGTTGGATAGATTGATCTAACTAGGCAAAGGGGTTTATTAGTTTAAACGGAAGAGCCTTTGCGTATGACTTAAGATATCTTCATCTGAAAGAATCAAGAGAGTTGTTACCAAAAAAATTAGTTGTTCCTTTACTATTTGGATTACGATCCAAAGGAATTGTTCCATTGCGTTCACTTATTGTTCTTGCCATGTCTTTTACTTTTCTATTTCCACAATTATAATTGATTATTATAATTAAAAGTAGAATACACAAACGTTAACTCCGTATTGCTTGATAGTGATCCTATAGAGTTTGGTTAAGTACGAACCTATTATCAAGTAATCACACTTTGATTGTTGTATTGTCTCAATCTCGCATCCATAGACGATCACACAAAGTGTGAATACCGATTTGTCGTATTGTCTCGACTTTGTCCATAGACAATCACTTTCGGTAAGAGGACTTATAGGTGGATAATTTAAAGATTATGGTGTATTTGGGTACCCTCATCTTTTCAGGATCGGTTACTGCTTTTCTTGTTGAAATCAAGAAATTTCACGATCAACTTGCTGCAACAGGTTGTTAAGTGCATATTTTGCATACATTTTAGTGTCGAATCCATGCTAGTAATTTCTTAGTTTCTTGCAAATTTTTGTATATTACTCTTGTTTTCTCTTATTTATATTTTGCTAGGTGAATCATCCAAAAGAACTGAATTGGCACTTAATTGTGCAATAAAATAAGTTAGCCGCAAGCGGAGAAGGGCCAAAGACCAATTTAAACTCATCCAAATCGAGGAGTTCTTGATATTATCGTGAAGGGGACGAAAAGACGAATCCTACGGCGAAAGAATGGAGTCAATCCGACGTCATATGGAGAAATTACGGGCGACTGAAGCGAGTCGAAGTTGCAAGAATTGTAAATGCATAGAACTATTAAAGGCACCCGGTTATTTTACTCGGGGATGTCATATTTTGAATAAAGTTTTCTTGGGTTTTGGATCGAACTGGTAATATGGATCAATAGAATGTTGAGTAATGATGTTGTGAGTGATGAAGGATCGCAGCGAGAAGGTACAAGAGCTGCAGAGTTTGGTAAGGATCAAACATGGAGATTAGTTGAGGTCTTATAGCTGCTGTGAAGACAAATATTTGGCTTGCTGCCATTGTTAACTGTGACTGGCATTTGACGGATATCGATGGAGAAGGTGAAGATAGCTGGCATGGTGAGTTTCTGTTCATTACGGGCGACTGAAGCGAGTCGAAGTTGCAAGAATTGTAAACGCATAGAACTATTAAAGGCACCCGGTTATTTTACTCGGGGATGTCATATTTTGAATAAAGTTTTCTTGGGTTTTGGATCGAACTGGTAATTACGGGCGACTGAAGCGAACTGGGTTTTGGATGTCATATGAAGAAATTACGGGCGACTGAAGCGAGTCGAAGTTGCAAGAATTGTAAACGCATAGAACTATTAAAGGCACCCGGTTATTTTACTCGGGGATGTCATATTTTGAATAAAGTTTTCTTGGGTTTTGGATCGAACTGGGTTTTGGATGTCATATGAAGAAATTACGGGCGACTGAAGCGAGTCGAAGTTGCAAGAATTGTAAACGCATAGAACTATTAAAGGCACCCGGTTATTTTACTCGGGGATGTCATATTTTGAATAAAGTTTTCTTGGGTTTTGGATCGAACTGGTAATATGGATCAATAGAATGTTGAGTAATGATGTTGTGAGCGATGAAGGATCGCAGCGAGAAGGTACAAGAGCTGCAGAGTTTGGTAAGGATCAAACATGGAGATTAGTTGAGGTCTTATAGCTGCTGTGAAGACAAATATTTGGCTTGCTGCCATTGTTAACTGTGACTGGCATTTGACGGATATCGATGGAGAAGGTGAAGATAGCTGGCATGGTGAGTTTCTGTTCATTGCTCGATGGTTGTTTACAAGGTCTGGAGAAGTCGAGAATCTCATGAAGGTTAAGGTACAACGAGAGACACAGGGAGAATGCTCATTCGAGGATTGATACTGCTGTGATGATCATGATTGTCATGGTAAAGAGATTTCAAGCTCAGGCGGTGACTGAAGTGCTGGAAGGAGATAGTTTCGAGAGAAACCGAAACTAATTGTTATGGTTGTCACTGTTGATGGTGAAGCTCGGGAACAAGGCAGAGAAGAGACAATGGAGCTCTAATGTAAAGTAATACTTATAATTGAAATTGGAATGTTAAATTGTAACAAAACACCATAAAACACAAGTAACCAACCTTCAAATGAAGCTTCTTCTACCCTTGGACAAGGAAGATGCAAAGATTTGAGGTTCTTCTCTAATATGACTTCAAATTTCTACCCAACTCTAAGATTGGAAATTAGAAGATAAAAGAGGCATCTCTTTCAAGTTGCAATTTCTACCCAATTACAAATTGGAAATAGCAAAGTGATGGAGGCTCTTCTCTAAGGAAGGATCAAGGTTCTCACACCTATTCTAAACAACTCAAACTTGGCTAACTAAAGTAGAGCTAGGTTTTACATATATAATGGAAAAGCAAGGATATAAACCAAAAGAAGTGGGGTAAAATTGAGAACATGAGTGGAAGGGTTGAAATGGTATTTCATAAATACCACTATGCATCATCCTCCCCTTCTTGAAAGAAATTCGCCCTCGAATTGTCATATTCTTCATCCGAGATTCCGAATCATATTTGCCCCAATACGAAATCAAGTAAATTGATGCATGTAAAACACAATCATCATGCCTCGTCATAAAATTATCTTGGCACTTGACGTGCTGCAATGCTATGTGGTCCGAAAATAAGATGAACTCATTCATGATTGCACTTCTTCCGTTCTTGAAAACTACTCGACCACGATTTCTTCCTTTATAATTACTCGCCAAGTTTAACCTCCTGTGGTGATAGTCAAGTGCACACTCAAGAAGCAAAGAAACACCAAGTAGCCCTCCTAACTTTGCACGGTGGCTAGCGCCATAATAATTATGTTCAAAGGAACCCCAAATTAGATCCACATAAACCATAAGAGGACCAAAATAAGTATTATTTTTTAAGAGCTCCCCGAATATCATCGAATCCCAAAATACGAGCCCTCATTTGTGTGAGAAGAGAAGTACACCGACTCAAAGCATCCGCTACCTTGTTTTGTACACCCGACTTGTGCTTCATGGAAAAAGTGAATTGTTGCAAATAAGAATCCCATTTACCATGCCTAGTAGAAAGCTTGTCTTGAGAATTGATGTGCTTCAATGCCATGTGGTGCGAAAATAAGATGAACTTATTCAAGATTGCACTTCTTCCCTCCTTGAAAACTACTCGACCACGATTTCTTCCTCTATAGTTACTCACCAAGTCTAACCTCTTGTGGTGATAGCCAAGCGTACAATCAAGAAGAAAACAAACACCAAGTAGTTTTTCCAACTTTGAATGGTGACTAGCGTTATAATACATGTCTTCAAAGGAAGCCCAAGTTGGATCTACATAAGTAAATTTCTCTTTTTTTTACTAATACTTGATAAATAGCTTGTTGTTGGGTGAACTTTTGTTTCATATTTCATCTCTTTAATGACATTTTCGGGTAATTACGACATAAACATAACTTTTAAAATCATTAACAAGCTTGCTTACCTTTCTTCCCATGCTACAAGTGGTTTGGAATGTGTCATGCCTTGTCCCTCGATCACCATTGTCAAGTTCAAGCATGGAGTATTTGTTTACGACACCCAATCTTTGTATTTGATAACCGATGGTAAATTCTTCTTCTCTTCCTTCATTAGGTTCTTCATCAAATATGGGTGGCGATGTAGGATCAAAGTAAACATTATTACCAATATCACCTTCCTCACAACTTGAAAAAATATCAAATTTTGGTAGAGATATTTTATCAAACACCTTATAGGCAACCTCTTGATTTTCATACCCACCAATGGAAATTGAATTCTCTAACTCCATTTCATCTTCATAGTCATTAGAGAGTTCAAATGAATTCATATAAAGACCTTCCAACTTCTTAATTTTCTCTTCTACTAGTTGACACATTTCATCAAACATCTCATATCTCATTTTATTCAATAATCCCATCACTTGAACATTACTTACTTTTACTTCCCCATCCATTTTCATTCTTCTTTTTGATATCATAATAAAACACCATAAGATTGAAATACCCAATTTAAGAAAACTACCAAGAAAAAGAAACACAACCCAAAATACTTGATGATGATATTAGTATCTTAACCAAACCTTCCCCCAAAAAATCAAACCAAAGCTCCAATACCAACTAATGTAAAGTAATACTTATAATTGAAATTGGAATGTTAAATTGTAACAAAACACCATAAAACACAAGTAACCAACCTTCAAATGAAGCTTCTTCTACCCTTGGACAAGGAAGATGCAAAGATTTGAGGTTCTTCTCTAATATGACTTCAAATTTCTACCCAACTCTAAGATTGGAAATTAGAAGATAAAAGAGGCATCTCTTTCAAGTTGCAATTTCTACCCAATTACAAATTGGAAATAGCAAAGTGATGGAGGCTCTTCTCTAAGGAACGATCAAGGTTCTCACACCTATTCTAAACAACTCAAACTTGGCTAACTAAAGTAGAGCTAGGTTTTACATATATAATGGAAAAGCAAGGATATAAACCAAAAGAAGTGGGGTAAAATTGAGAACATGAGTGGAAGGGTTGAAATGGTATTTCATAAATACCACTATGCATCAAGCTCTTTATGGAGCTGTGGCAGAAGATAATAGAGAACGATGATCGGATCTCATGGTTGGCTGCTGTTAGTTCGATGGAGAGATGAAAATACAGAGCATGAGAGACGAACCTGCAGTGGAAATGATTGACGAGAACGCTGTAGTAATGGGAAGTGAGTTTGAGGCGCTGTGAAAAGGAAGCTTGGCAGGGAAGATAAAGACTGGCAGATATGGTGGAGTTGGGGTCGAGTAGTTGCTGCTCGAGAAACCAGTAACGATGGAATAATAGAGTTGGTTAACAGCGAAGGAGAAACAACGGTGGTCATTGGTATTCGTTTTGATGCTATAGACGATGGGAGATATACCTGAGTTATGAATTAATGAAGATGGTTGTTGTTGGACGTTATCGTTGCTACTGCCGATATCGGAATTTTTATTAGTTTTGGATTAGCCGAGAAAACAAAGAGCTTGGCTACTGTTAGAGGATGATGGACTGAGCTCGAGAAGATAAGTTCACGGATTAATGATGCTGGCAGTAGAGAAGAACTCGGTTCTGTGTTTTGGAGTTAGGCTGTTGCCATTGATTGGCAGCTATGAAGACAGAGATGATGGAGAGTAATGAGATAAGTTACTGAATTTTATGTGAGGAAGATTTGCAAAACTCAGGGAGTTTGAGTTTCATGATGGTGAGTATGTCCGAGAAAAGACCGAGGAAATTCTAAAACTCAGATGAATTTAAAACTCACGGAGCTGTGACTATACGAGAGTATGCGCCGGAGTTGGAAAAAAGTCAGGTAAAAATAATTTTCACGAAGGGATGTCTAGCCGATATTCTCACTGACAGTGGCGGAACTGGAAATTTAACTTGGGGGTGGCTTTGGGTTTTTAGGGGTGGCTTAAGCCTATTAAATGGGCTTATTTTTATCAGCCCAAGCAAAATAGGTAGTGAAAAAAAAGGGTTTTTGGGCTTCTAGGGCTTGCTTAAGCCAGCCCTAGTCTGGGCATAGTTCCGCCCCTGCTGACTGAGGAAATCGAAAAATCCAGGGAAAAATAAATTTCATGGCAACCAGGCTGTCCGTGGAGTTGGATTAGGATATACTGTCAGTCCCATGGAACTGACAATCGAAGTGGAAGTTGTTGGGCTGGATCACCGTTTCTGAAGCAAGCTCATTTGGTTACTCTTTCAAATTGTGCACGGCCAGTTGGTGTATGAGTGGTTTTGGGATTCTAGCTAGTTTTTGGCAACCATTCGGCCGGGATTTGGAGCACAGGCGCAGTTACAATTTGGAGACCTATATAAGAGACTCTTCTAATATTTTTTGAGAGTTATCTTAGATTCTTTAATCAAGCCTTTAGAGAGAAAACTCAAGAGAAGAAAAGCTATGGTTTTGGAGCGTTCTTCATCACCGTAACTATTTCTTTACCATTTGATAATATGTATTTCATGGGTTTTTAATACCATGAGTGGCTAAACTTCTTAGTGATTAGGGATGAATTCTAAGTTCTAATACATGATTTGAGTTATTATATATATCTATTTTGAAGTTCTTCACATGATTATTGATTGTTTATACTAATTAGAATATTTATGATTAATTGATAAATTGTTTAGGTGGCCAAAAGAATAATTTGTTGATTCAATCAAGTGCTAGTATTGAGTTAGAAGATAAGTAATAGTCGAATAATTCATACAAAAGTAGAGATCACAAGACCTTGCAGAGGGATTTTGTGTAGCGATTGTGTGTATAAACAACACTAGAAAGTGGACCTTGAGCTAAGAGTCTAACTACTAGGATCAATCTATAATTCACAAAAGATAAATCATTCGGACAAATTACACCTTCAGTGAGCTACTACTAGGTGGTTTCGACGAATAGAATCTGGTATTGGAGTTTTTTTTTTTTTTTTTTGATAAGTCAAAAATTATATTGAAAAAATAATTATTTACAAGATAGTTTAAGAGAAAAGAGGTCACAACCCCAAAACTCAAGAAACTATTGAAAACGATAATAGATTACATTGGGTAATTCAACTGAATGTAAAAAAGCCGGTCTACCAACAAAGTGTAACCCCACTCCCTCATCCAACAAACAACCTCGCTTAGCCATGCCATCAGCTGCAAAGTTTGCTTCACGGAAAGTGTGAATAAACCTAATAGAGTCATACAAGCCCTTAATATCCATCCACCTTTGATGAGCAAACCAGGGAACGCTATCTTTCTCCAAAGATGTTATCACACTTGTAGAATCTGAACGTATCAACACCTGCCTGTAACCCCATTGAGTAGCCCATTCCAGGCCAACCAGAATACCATATAACTCCGCCAAAAAATTAGAAGTGATGCCAAAACCAACGCACATAGCCCCAATAACTTCAGAACTAGCATTCCTAGCCACTACTCTAGCACCCGCCACTCCCGGATTACCTCTTGAGGCTCCATCAGTACAAAGCAGCAACTCATTTGGATTTGGAGGTGGAGAGCTTCCGTACCGAGTGATATAAGGAATTTAGGGGATAGCACTGAGCTAGCTGTTATTCCACGGTTGGTAATAATTTGTGATTAATTTTATTAATGGATGAATATAATAACTTGATGACGGTTTAGTAACGAAGAGGGATTCCCTGATCATAAAAGTCCGTTTACAATGAGAGGAAAGAGAAAGTCCGTTTTTTTCTCTTGGCGTTTTTGAGTTTTCTTCTTCTTTTCACGTGATTTTTTGATCTTGAGTATCCTAGGTTGTTTCAAGATGATTGAATCTATGCTTTCTGATCCAAACACGTCTAATCTTAATCATGTTAACAAAAAATCGTTTGTTGAAACAGTTAAGAGGCGTCAAACCTTAAACCCAACAACAATTGATGTTTCAAAGTTACCAAACCCTAGTCTTGTTGATGGTGAGCCTGCTCTAGAGATACCTAATGATTTCTTTCAAGAAGGGTTTATACCTTTCTAACACAGTTTCATTGCTAGATTAGATCCTACGGGATTAAAGTTCTTTGAAGTTAAAAAATCCCTTGAAGATCAATGAAAACTTGGTTGTAAGTTTGTGCCGATGACTAAGGGTTTTTTCATTGTTATGTTATCTTGTGAAGCTGATAAGGAAAAGTTACGTGCAAATAAGTGGTATGTTAAACAACAAGCTTTGAAACTGATTGATTGGTATCCTGGATTCAATTCGGAGAAGCAAAGAACTTCCCATGCAGCTGTTTGGGTGCGTTTTCCAGGTCTCCTTATTGAATTATGGACTGAGAAATCATTGCTTTCAATGGGTAAATCTCTGGGGTCACCAATTGTGGTTGATCAAAGAACCCTCAACCTTGAATATGGTCATTTTGCTGCTGTTTTGGTGGATATTGACTTCTCAAATCACACTCATGAGCGCATCTCCCTAACTGCAGGTGGTAAGAAGTTTTGGCAATATGTTGATATTCAATATCCTCCTAAATTTTGTTTCTCTTGTAACATTATTGGGCATGAGGATGATGAATGTAAGAAGAAGGCTAAAAACAAATCTGTTGGTAAGGAATCCAAATCTACTGGCAAGGAAATTTATCAGTTTGTATCCACGGATACAACCTTAAAACAGGTCTGGCAGGTTAAACGTAATAATAATGTGAATGAAACAGAAGTGTTAACATCTACAACATTGGAGAAAAATTCAGCTAACAATCAGGTTAAGCAAGGTGCCGCTGGTTCAAGGAATGATAACAAAACTGATGATTTAGTTCAAGTGTACGCTGAACATTCTAAGAAGGATAACATATTTGATGCTTCATTTGATGCTAAATTGTTGGAGGAAGAGCTTGCTAGCTCTGAAGTTGAATTTCGTGAAGCTCAACTCAGATTGATTAAATGCAAGAATGCAATTGCAGCTAAAGAAGCTCTTGATTTACGTAAAAAATCTGCTCATGCAGACCATGCAGATGTTACGGCCAAGCCGATGTCCATGTCTAACAAGGAAACTCAGTCCGGGACCAAGCTAAATACCGTGCAGAATTTGGAATCTCAGTCCAAGTTAAACTCTACTTTGGAAGGCAGTTCCGGGGAGATTTTGGAATCTCAGTCCGTGCAAACTACTGAAAATCAGTCCGTGTCAAAGAAAAATACTGAAATTCAGTCCGTAGCTAAGCTAAGAAGTTCTCAGTGTTCCCAGCAACCTAAGGAAATCTCTAACAAAGGGAAACAAGCTAACGTTTCAACAGATGATTGGAAGCATGTAAAGGGTAAAACTTCTCCTTCTAAATTTACGTTTACTCCTTTTGTGGATGCATTACTCAGCTCATCTGAAATTATTTGTAAGAATTCTTTTGCTTCTTTAAACTCTGAATTGGGTTTTAGAGACAATGATGTTTTGAACGATGAGGTCCTGGTAAGTGATAATGTTGTGTTAGAGGATGAAAATGTTGATCTGCTAGCTGCTAATATGGCAGCTGAAGTTAAGAATTCAAAGGAATGGGGTACAATTTCTGATGTTATAAAGTGTCCAGATTCTAATGGTAATGCTAAAAAGGGTTTAGGTTCGCAAGGTAATGCCAAGGCTACAAATGATACCGTAGTTGAAGCAGAAAAGAAGAAATCTTTCCTTGAAAGATTATAAGGGTTAAAATAACAACGTGCTCAAACTGACAATCTTCTCACACGGGAAGAACATGATGAAACTCCAAGCCGTAACAAGGAAACACAAACCAGGTTGGAGGATATTGTTTTTGATAAGAATAATATTTTGTCGAGGGAGGAACTTGAAGTGGCAAGCACAATTCAATGTGATGAAGTGCGTGCTAATTTCATTAGAAATCCATCCTTTAGACAAGAATATTTCAAGGAAAAAAGGAGCTAATGGATCAACAAAGAAAAAAGCTCAATCTCCTATTAAGCTTGTGCCTGGTGGTAATTATGCTTCAAGGAGGATGAATATGAAGATGATGATATTTATGAAGATGAATACAAGGAGCCTTATGGAGACCCTGATTTGACACAAATAATTGCTGGTCTTCTTCCCAAGAAGAGGAATTTTAGAGTTGGAAATAAGGGGAGCAAACGATATTAATGTTACTAGATTTCCTCTTTATGTTATTTATTTGTGTTAAGGAGCTTATTGTATGAGCCTTTAGCGTTATTTTGATGCTATTTTTTTGCCCATTTGGTTTATGGGGGTGGGGAGGCCTCAAGCCTCCCATTTTGTAATTCTTGTAATTACGTTTATTTGCTTCAATAAACCATTTTTACCTAGCAAAAAAAAAAATGCAAAATTTATTATTTTCAATTGCTTTGTTATTTACTTTGTTCTAAAATCTAAAACAAACCCCCATTGTGACACTTTTTGACAATTAAAACTCCCTGCTCTTCGTGGGAACGAATCTTATTTACTGCTATATTATTCATTATAAAGTAGAATATAAGTGAATTAATTTGAGCACCTACGACACGCATCAAATTTTGGCGCCGCTGCCGGGGAGCAGTTGGTAGCTTTAGTTGTTGTTTTTTTTTTAATAATTTTTTTTTTTTTTAGTTTTTGATTTAGCTTTTGAGAAAAAAAAAATTCAGGTACTTAATCTCTGGCATCAAAGGATTGGAATTATCCAAGGTGTGGAATTCAAACTCGCAAGGGAACGGTACTACAAGCACATCCAAAGTTGCAACAAGAACCTTCTACAGAAGAGATGGTTAATACAGACGACGAGAGAGATCCTCCACCTCCGGAGAGGAAGTTAAGAGAGTTGACATCTCCATGCATAGATTCGCAACCATTGTGCATTACAATCGCTAACCCAGTGGAGCTGAAGTAGAATTTACTTCATCATATACCAAAGTTCAAGGGACATCCAGGTGAAAATCCAAATCGACACCTTCAACAGTTCCAGAACACGATGACAAGTCTGAGGCATGCAACCGCACACAGAGATATGGCTATGCTACAAGCCTTTTAGTTCTCATTGACAGACTTAGCAGAATAATGGTTGTATTATCTTCCTCAGGGAGTGTTACAACATGGACTGAGATGAAAAAGCTATTTCTGGAGAAATATTTTCCTGCTTCTAAAGAGGCATCCATTCGTAAGGAGATTAGTGGCATTCTACAGATGTCTGGGGAGTCTCTATATGAATATTGGGAGAGGTATAAGAGGTTGTTGGCAAGCTTACCACACCATAATATATCCTCAACACTTATCATTCAATACTTCTACGAAGGATTACTTCCTGAATAGAGGAATTTGATTGATGCGGCTGCCGGTGGTTCACTTACTGAGAAGACAATCTCACAGGAAATCAGTTTGATTCAGAGTATGGCTTCTAATGCTCAACAATTCTACACCAGAAACAACTCTAATGTCAGAAGATTTAGCGAGATGGGAGAGTCTGCACAGTCAGAGCAACGGATGAACAACATAGAGAAGGTAGTACAACGAATGACAGTAGTGATTATTCCTACTTATGAAGAATCTGAACAGGTGAATGTTGTGTTCCCTAATCAGAAGCAAAGGTATGATCCCTACTCTAATACTTATAATCCAGGTTGAAAAGATCACCAAATTTTAGTTATGCAAATCAGTAAGCTGCAGCTCCTAATCCTTATGGGCGACAAAGTGGTTTCCAACAACCACAGTTCCGACCAAAACCTCAACCTCAACAACAGACTCAGAGTTCTAATTTGGAGGAGATGATGAAAATGATGATGCAAAAGCAAGATGCAAATGCTCAGCGTCAAGATACAATTCTGCAGAAGCAAGATATGGATATAAAGGATTTGCAAACTCAAATTGGACAATTGGCTACAAACATGAATGAACTAAAAGCACAAAATTAGACAAAGTTACCATCACAAACTTTTGTGAATCCAAGAGAGAATGTAAATGCTGTGCTTTTGAGGAGCGGGAAGCAAACAGAAGAGCCAAAGCAATAACAAAGGGTTATTCACGACTCAGAAAAGGAAGTAGAGGTGGAAACCGTTCCAAAGGAAAATCCAAATTCAACCGGCCAACCTAAGGATTCGGTTCCTACTTTTACTACACCACCTTCTTTTCCTAGTCGTTTTTCCAAGTCAAAGAAGCAAGCTCTAGACAAGGAGATTATGGATATTTTCAGCAAGGTGCATATCAACATTCCATTTATTGAGGCCATCAGAACGGTACCCAGGTATGCCAAGTGTAGGATCAGAATATCGCGACATCAATATCTTGCGAGATCAATAAACGACAGCATTGCGAAGGTGTCACAAATGAGTAATATAAACGACGCAATGAATGACGAAAGCCAAAACACGAGAAAGATATGAAGACCTAGCGAGATCTAGGAGAGTTGCGAAATTATATATTTGTACACTTGCGATATTTCGCAAGTTATTCCCGAAAATAAAGGACAGCTTAGCTGTCATCCATTATGTAATACCCTATATAAAGAGCCGAACAGACTAATTGGAAGGGGGATCTTTTTTCGAGTGTTGGGCAAGTCATTAAGAGAGAGAAAGTTTAGAGTGATTGTAATTCTTTAACTGATTTCCATTTCATCTTGTAAGCATTTTAAGAGTTTAATCAATAAAAATTACAATTGATCATCCTAAAAATGATTTGATTGTATAGATTCTTGTGAGGGGTGTAGTGTAGGATTTCCTGCGACTACATATTGGCGCTAGAAACAGGGAAGACTGAAGATTAGAGATTGGATATTGTCATTAAAATTGTTCAAATCAGGAGTATGATGGATAAATTGGAGAAAGCCAGAATCAAGGAGAGTAATGGAGAATTGGAATGTAGTATGATTACAAAGACGATGGTTAATAAATTTCATGAAAGTATCAGAGGGAGAATACACAAACGAGATTTTGAAGGAAAGAAACTTATAACAGCAGAGAAGGCGTCACCCTTGAAAGAATGGGAAAAACATAAGATTATGTTCACAGCAACGGAGATATCAAGAGAGAATTTAAATCACACATCTCCACTAGTGATTACGATAAGCGCAAGCAAGGAAGAAGGAGAATTAACAAAAACAATGGAAGAATGGGCAATAAATAGAACTTTGGTGGACACAGGGAGTTTAGTGAATATAATGTTTTATCATGCTTATAAAGAATTGGAGTATAAAAATGAAGAAATGACTTCCTCAACATATCATATCCATGGTTTCGGAAAATCTATAACAAAACCTAAAGGGAAATAAAAATGTGAA